>JAGYXB010000569.1:0-152112 GCA_022495005.1 Rhyacophila brunnea | reverse complement strand
ATTGTAGATGATGAAAATTTAATATCATGATTTACTAATAACGTTTTTAATACAAATTTTATAATATGTAGGTACTATACTTTTAATAAATTTATGTATTAAATAAATAGCCTCTTTACCTGATAAAAGACTTAGTTTTACCTATTGAGTTAAATAATCATTCTTATCTATCACAAGCTTATAATATATTTACACAATATGTATGTAGGTATGCTTACGATGTACGATTTGCAAAATATCCACTTCCAAAGCTACACACCGCGGATTCATATTTATAATTAATAATTCTGCTGTTTTAATTTGCATGTAAATCCACATTATGCATCAATGCATCTAATGCATTAAACAAATGATTGTAAACCATCATAATTTGTTAATAAACCTATTTGGAAGGGAAGTGGGTAAAATTCACAATGGATTGTAGAGCCAAACAATATAATATATTATCATCGGCATGAAACAATTCACTCCTGGGCGAAGGTCACTCCAAGAATATTATATGATTCCTGATCATATGCGTTGCGTTTCCACACATTTCAGAATAATTTAACTGTAAATGACCGATTTTGTCGAATTATTTAATGTTTTGAGCCATGTGCCCTACCCATTCGTATTTTATATTATAATAAACTCTATTACGTATTTTACGTTTTATATCCAGCGCACCTCTCGATACTTAGTCAAATACACATTGAAAAATAACCGCGGAACAAAGAATACCGCTCTGCAAACTAGGCTAATTTGGTGTCAGATATTCATCATACTATGAATACACATACTACATTCGATGGTGAAAAATTGACTACTCGTAACTCAGTTTCGCGTTAAAGTTGACCACTCGTAACCAACATTTTCACTACTTTACAGGGGGGGGCATTAAAACTGAATAAAACGAAAAGTATTGAAAATAAAACAAAACCAAAAATATACTCTGTTTAAATAGTGAAACAATGTTTTTATTTATCATATAATGTTAACATTTTTATGAAACATAGAGGTTATTGACGATAATACATATCTTACGAGATTACAATATATACAACAAAAGAAGCTTAATTCTATGATACGAGGAAACAGTTCATACTAAATGGAACCTCTCAATCCCATCTCAATCAGTTTGATTTATTGTGATGAGTGAGACTATCATAGAATGCATGGCATTATACAGGTATTGCATTTTTAATTCCTGCAAATCTTGAAATTTTGAAAAAACTGCCAAACGTGTCACATACGAGCTACCAACTTTTAAAATGCGTCATTCTACAATGCAATTAAGATTAAATGTTGACAACTAGTAAGCCGTAACGTTGATTCCTTGTAACTTAAACTGTTTCCATTTAACACTGGACATTATGGTTACGAGGTATCTACTTTTAGTATTATGATCAGTTTTATGACGTTTCTTGTAACTTTGAGTCAACAAATCGGTAGGTATTAAAAATCTGAACAAGTTGGCATTCATAGTCCATTTTGGCCAAAAAATCGGTTACGAGGGATCAACTTTAACGCGAAACTGGGTTACGAGTAGTCAATTTTTCACCATCGGTATTAGGTACCTCATTATTGTGAGTTTATAATACTTGTAAAAGTTTTTGCACAGCCACTGCTGCCATATACTGAAAGCGGTACATAATATTATTATATTTATTTTAAGATTACGTGATATTATGATGTGAATAATACAATGAAATATACTTAAACATATTATTATTATAAAACACTATGACATATAAGCTGATCTCAGATGTAAAATAAACAACACCAAAAAAAATATTTTTCTTAAGGTAAAAACCTAACGTACTTACAACATTTTTTACATTGGATAATTGAATTATGCCAGCGCAAGAAAAACAAGATAGCAAAGCTGTCGACAGTAAATTTTCATTATTTCTCCGTAATATTTTTACTTCGGTGTTTCTTTACAAAATTATATCAGTCATTACTTTTAAATTAGATTTATTCATAAAATCATGAAAATTACCAACATTCATATATTAACACGTAAACAAAAGAATTTAATTTGACAAAATGTAAAAAGTGTACGAAAAAATAATAAAATCATGTAATTAGTAGTAATTTATTAATTTTTCTGACATTTTTTTATTCATTATTTTTAGCGGGTCAATAGTGAAAAAGTTTATTAATTTTAACAAGTGTGTTCACTTAATTTTGTTCAAATTACGTTGGTTACTTTAATGTTTATTTTTATTTACATAAAATACATAAGAATAGCCTGGAATCAAAGCTTACAATTTGAATTTTTAATAAATGCTAAGTGATTCTAAATAATATCAAATAATATAGTTTTGTATCATAAATCACTTGAAATTTTATTATAATGATACATTTTGATACTGACTGATTTCGCAACATAAGAAATAACTTTTTTATATTTAAAAAAATTGATGATATCACTCATTAATAATGAGTCATTATTATCATATTGATAGGAGTTCATTAGTTTTTTTTGTAATTAGGAAAAATAGTGCTATTGTGTTTTTTGCGATTTTAGGAATAAGATTGTTGGTGAATGTGAGTTTTGATTATATGCCACTCAATAAGGTATTTTTTAGATTTTAGTTAAATTTGTGGTTATTTACGGATATAATATTAGTATTCATATTATATTGTTTAGGCTTTACAATTTTAGGTAGATCTTGGCATCCTCCAGCAACTATCTCCATTCAGGATAGCCAAAGCCATCAATGAGGTTTAAAGAACCAGAATAATGTCAATAAATATATTTTTCCATCAATACATTTACAATTTCTACTAACAATAATATCTTTATTATTTTTCGCATTATATTTGCTCCTGATATGTTATTTTGTATATTTTTGACACCATACATAGTAACCATAATAACAATCATCTGAGGCTTTTACTGACAACCTAAATCTTTCAATATATTCAACCGCACCTGGCGCTATTTATGGTGATTCACAAGACATTATTTTAGTTTTTTATCACATTTCCCGTCAGTTATAAAAAAAAAATGTGACAGTTTATGATAACAGACGGATACTAAATACTGGGGAGTTTTTGCTCAAGTAATTGCTTTGCACCCAGCAGAAAAAGTTTTGAAATCGACATTAAGAGCGACAAGATTGAAAAATTGCATCTCAAGAATAATATACTATAATATGTTATATACTATTGTCCAATATTTTTAAAGACAATATCATGTCATTTCTACTTACTCTGCTTAAAGTTTCATTTTATTTAGGATTTATATAATTAGATAAATATTGTGATGATTTTAGACATTAAAGATTTTTAGTAATTAAATTGATTCACAAGTAATTACATTTTTTTTTACATGTACACAGAAGGTTTTATTTAATAATAGAAAACACGACAAATCATATTTTTTTGCGTTGATGGAAATTTTAATTATTATTTTACAACATGAAGAGAATTTGGAATAAGTATATTCACGATGAATCGATTCATTCATAAAAAGGGGAATGTATCAGCTGTACGGAGTAAGTAGATATTTTAGAATATTGATTTACCGACGGGTAGTGCATAAGTAATGTTTTTTTACATTGTATTATATTGTTACAGTTTATTATTTGACCTTGGCAGCAATGATACGACCTGCTCACGCACACTCCAAGATCTTGATTAAATTGATTTTTTTTTATAAATGACTAGTAGAGCTTATTAATAATATATTTTCATATCACAAGCAACTCATATATGCAGTAGGCGAAAACGTTTTTTAAGCGTGACTGAAAAACTAGAAACAAAATTTATCAGATAAACTTTGCTTATTTCCGCTTCAATGTTTAATTATAGAGTAGATATTGAAACTTTTGTATTATTAAAATACATGTAAAAGTTCATAGGTAGTAAAACAATTTATTTTAGAAATTATATAAATTTTCAATAAAGTTCTACCATAATACCCGGTTCTGTAAATTAATGAATTTCGGTAGAATGTTCCTCTCGCAGAAAGAGAGCTTAATAGATAGGAAGAGAGGTGGAGCACACGTACCGGGGTTTAGCCATAACGGACAGGCTCTCCCATCCACCTCCGTTATTTACCGGTTACTTTACGTGCGTTTTTACCGTGCTCCGTTCCGTTCCAGAGGGCGGCGCGGCGTGTGCTTTTTCACTCCACTCCACTCGCCTGAACCGTGCCAGCCTGAATACACTGGGATTTAGCCTTATTGGTTAAACTATGCGCCCGGAAAAATGATGATATTGCATATTTTATTGTAAGCCTGAATTTATTCCCACGAAATAAGGCGTATTATAGAAGTAATCCGCGTAAAGAATGCTCAACGGAAAATGTTTTTTTTAATTTTATGTTTGACTGAATTCGGAATCGTTTAGTTACTTAGTTTAGTAGTAAAACATGCTCAGAATATTTATCACCTTTGTAAAAAATATATAATACCACTTTTGAATTATCACTAGAAAATAAATAAAAAATAACCATGCATACACTAAACGAACAAATCAAACAACCAAAACTGGGACGATAATCTTATCACGAGGATGGTAAAAGGCCTGATGCGAACAAGATGATGTCTTGGATAGAAAGAAGATGCATGTTTTATTGGTGATATCTCACATGAGCTACACATTTATTTCAAATATACGTAAGAGGCTCACATGGAAAAAGTTTAAAAATACGAAAGCATTGTGAATTGAGGATCGAAATTTTTGAACCATGTAACCCTATGCGTAAATTGCGAATATTATGCGTCATTTAGTGTCATTCAAGTGAGTATCTGAGGTAAAGGATTACCATAAAACTTCAAAAAGGTAATAAAGCTGCTATCTTGGGTACACTAGATATCGCAAAGGAGCTGGGAAGGTATCTATCTCATCACTTAATAGATACAGAGCGTATGATAAATAACGTTTTTAATAGATGTGAATGTAGAAAAAAAAATATTTTCATAATATTATAAATATTAATATTATGTTGTTTTTCGTATCTTATTACTAAATATTATATTTATAATTTTATATAGGTACGCATGTATATTATGAGTAATAAAAATTCGTTATATAACTGGGTACTCATTAGCGATCTGTAACTGTGACCGTTCCAGGTTCCGTTAAGCCTTCGACCGCATAAGTAGGTGCTTCGCTAGTGCTAAGCTAGGTGCTATGCTTGTCTACCAAAACCACTACTGTCACATTGCATGCTACGTAATGTCATTTCATCTCGAAGTACTCTAGAAAAGTTTCAACAACTTTCTTTACAAAGAATTTCGGAAATACGATGAAAAGTTTTTTAGTTATTTGAGGATGAACCAGAATACATTTGACTTATTGTTGGGAAAATTAAAAGAGACGTTACAAAAGGTTGATACGCATTTCAGATGTTGTATAACACCCGGGAACAACTTGTTGTAACATGGTAAGGTACTCGTACATCCTTTTGCATTTCTCTGCCTCGAAATATCTTTTCGTCTATGGGCACACTACGGCCCATGCGTCATTATTCATAACCTCAAAATATACAGTGTTTGACGTTTGTCATACTGAAGAAATATTCTAAACATCCTTCATCTTGCAAAATCACTAGGTGACACAATAAAATTAACCAAACAATTGTTCGCCGGTAGACTCACTAGGTGACTAATAATCACGTAGCGAGGCGTGAAGCGTGCAGTGTAGCCAGTGCGATAGTATAGTGTGCGTCCGTTCGCTAGGATATGTCACCAACACGTAGCCACCAAGCAAGGCACCTACCTATGTGGCTTTAGCCTAACCAACTCTAGATGCTAAATAATTATTCATTAGGGTCGCGAACTAATTATAGCATATCCATACTGGTTACTGTATCTGCAATGGTCATAGTCACGGCTCGCTAATATTTACCCGGCAAAATATTATCAAACACCAAATCATTCTTAGATTGTGTAGGTTGTAGAGAATCTTGTAACAAGTCAGCAAAGATCCTGAGCGGATGATCACTCTAGTAAACAGAACATAGAAACAACTTGCAAAAGAAATGCATTGACTTTTTGGAGAAAAATTGAACAACATGGAAAGGCAGAGAATCTGGAGAAGATTGGTGTGGAATAATGATTCAGTGGAGCAAACCAAATTCTATCATGGGATGTAGCGGTGAGAAAGAAGAATAATAAGTATTTTAAGAGATACGCTATAATAATTTACTTTCTAATCTTATTTACATGATACGTATATACCTAGATTTGGTTAAAATCGTTTACTAAATTCAATAGTTTTATTCTTTATACACCGTAATTTTAATATTTTTTTTAAATAGGTATTCGCCTTTATTGATTAAGGATCTGAAGATGGATCTTATACATTGGTTGACCTACTAATGCAGATTTTTCGCACATACATCTTTTTGGTTCTCTATTTCTCCAATCTAATCCTATATAATTAATTGTATGTACATTTTATGGTTGCACGATTTTAACAGATAATTCAAGTATTCGTTCTATCTCAATGGATAAGAATCCTCAAATTTTTGAATCCATTCTTTCTAAGTTTTTTCATGATATTCTAATAAAATCATAAACAAAATATTCGTATTAATTACCATTCAACGTATTGACAAAAAAATATAGTTACATAAATAGATTATATTTAAAATGTAATAGAGATTTATTTATTCAAGTCAATGACATAATATTTATGCCATGTATATTGTAAATTCGGTAACTATAGTATTATCAATCAATTAATTGGATTAAAAGGTATTTTTTCTGACCATGTCCGATCCTAATAGGATTATATCGGCCTCCGCAGAGTGGAGGTTTGCATTAACAGATTTTGTTTTCACGAGAAATGGATGTCATCCTTTCTCAACCTATTAGGTCCATACTCTGACTCATACAAATTGAAAAACAATGTGTGTAATTGTCAGACCCAGGATTCGAACCTGAGACCCACGGCACTATAGGCCGACTCTAGCCGCGCGATCATCATAGGTGTTTTTAGGTATTTCAGGCAAGACTAACTGTTTATGGTATTTTATATTATTTTTATAAGCAAGCAACAATAGTAATTACTTATGTCAGTATGTAGTAGGTACTGGAATTACAATATTTTATTATAAAATATAAATAACAATATTAATTTATTAAAAAGGCGGAAGACAATATTCATATTATGAAATTAAATATCACTGATGTAGCACAAAATATTTAGCAGGAAATATGACAAGATGTCACCATACTCATTTCTGTGATGCATGACTATAAATAGTTGTTATTTAGAACATGAATTTGAAAAGTGAAGACAAGTCAGAGAAAATGATGAGACACTTTTGAGATGTGCAGTGTTCAAAATCCTCCTTCAAGATTTTAAACGTTTATCATTAGTGTCTGTATTACGGAGAGTCTACATTCAATGCACATTGTTGCGCGTATAGCTTCATACTACCTATACATAAATAAATAATATTTTTTAAAAGGGTACTAACAATAATATTGAGGGTTCTTACATAGTGGGAATTGAATTTAAATTATAATTAAATATGTCATTGTACTATATCTTAAAAATCTCTTAAAATTTAAAATTTTTAAAGTGTAAAAATTATGTATTTAAGTACCATGTTGGAAGAACCACTTAATCCTCGAAAGTTTTTTCTGACATATTCAGTTTTTTAACACTGAATATCTCAGAAGAAAATATTTATATTTCGAAACATTTTCTTGCTATTATAAAACATGTTTACATATTATTATCTGTTTTGATATAAGATTTTTCCATTATTCATCTACTTGAAATAAAAAAAATGCTACTAGAAATGAAAAAAAAAATGTTTTTTTTATGCTAGAAACAAATTATAGTTTTGAAAATGACCCAACGTCATTGTCATTCCATCCGGCAGAATAAAAATGAAAAAAATGAGAGGAAGAGAGATACGAATGGCAAACATTGTAGGTTTAAGAAACGATGATAAATTTAACAAAAAACTGTTTTAAAGAATTACATCCATTATATTTTTTAAATTTAATAAAATATACACAAAATTTAGAAGTTTAAAAATATTTATCCGTTTTCGAGAAAATAAATTTGATATAATGCAGCACTTTTTGGTTAAAGAATGCATTATGCTAGCTTTATTTCTGGTGCTGGTGATATCCATTGCAGATCTTTGATAACATTTGTGCGGCTGAGATAAGAAAAAAATGTACAAACTACGAACGAATAACTTTTCCTCCACTTTTATATAACTGTCTGAATTTTCATTATGAGAATAATCATTCATAATTAAAATAGTCTTTAAGTTTGTTACTACACATTGATATTGTATGAAGTCTGTGTTTCGTTAAAAAATAAATGTGTCAAAATAACTACGACAGCTTTCATAAAAATGTATCTGACAGATGAAAATATGGTTATAATACCTACCACCAAAATAGCTTCATCATAATCTCAGATAGAAGAAAAACTTGTTATGTATATATTGCGAGCACTATTGACTAAATGCAAAAATATGTTTTGAGGGATGGTAGCCAGGTTATGACCCTTAAATACACGAACGGGAAAACCACATAAGGTAATTTAAGTTGTTTCTCCACCAATTTCTTTGCAAGTTCAAGTTAATTCAACGTTTTTAATAAAAAATGTACATTGCATGATGATATCGATCTAAAATCTAATTAAATAATTTAATAAACTAAGTGGATGGAAAGGTTAATTTTTTTTAAATCATTATCACTAATAATCATCATTAATCACGTACATACAATTATTCAGCTGCAATAATATTAACATTATTATGTGCCTTACATATTTATCTATTCATAAATGGCACATTCACGTAAGAAAAAAAAGACAGTAAAAGATCACACAAACTAATAATAAATAAAAGTATATAAAATATTGAATGTATGTAGGTACCTAGGTAATCTATAATTTACAGACATATTGTCATCAAACTCATAAATTATCATTATCTCGCATCAAAATATTATTTCGGATATGGTTTTATGTTGTTCTGGTATGTAACAATAAATAAATTACCACGGTTCGTGCTTTCGGTGAATTCCACTCATTTAATTGTTAAGCTGCTTGGCTACATTTACGTCACGCTACTAAGCGATCGAACAATTTTCCTCATTACATTGTTGATATTTCCACGGAAACTCAACGGGAATGTTAAAAACCGTTTACATAATGACAGCTTTACATGAATATATTGTTTAACTTTAAGTAGCGTTGTGTTCTGTGGAATTATAATATGTTTTATAATACAATTTTAAAAAATAACCACCTGTAAACACTGACAACATTTCATCAGAGTATGTACAATGTATAAGAGCTATTAAAAATAAGATATTATTTTTAAAGTATTTACTATACCATAATATAAATAAAATCATATATAGAAAAGAAAACTCCCACAAGTGTAAACCACACTTAAATTCCGGATTTTATATGAATTATATACTACTCCATGAACTTTTGCAAATAAAATGTTAAAAATAAAAAATAAATAATCGCGTAAATCTAATTTGATTATTTTTTTCCTGGATGGACCTCTTCAAATTCAAAAAAATATTATTAAACGTAAAGAAATATTTTTTCCTCAACACGAGACCTCATTTATATAATTTTGAAAATAATTTTGTAGGTACATTTTATTATCGGATAAATAGCTGAGGAGACGAGAGGAAAAATACAGCATTCCCCAACTTGTCATCCAAGGAAAGATCAACGTTAAGCGTAGCAGAGGTATGATAGCATTTCGTGGTTTACGTAATTGGCACGAGTGTAGCTCCACTGAACTGTACGGGAAGCAAATGACAAAGCTAAGATCACCTTGTTGGTGGACAACCTCCACTAGGGGATGGCACAATAATAAGAAAACATAACTTTGAAGTCGATTTATTCAAACTAGTTACCTATGAACTGCATTGTTATGCATGCATTTAGTCCATTATACCTATGTAAATAATAATATAGTTTGATGCACCAAAACCAAACTGCTTTTTATACTCGTCATCGTTTGGACTGACAATTGTATGTGTATTGAAGAAGACCTCGTGGCTTATGAACATGGAAAAAGAGGGAAGATCAGCATTTCCTCAATCATAACAAGATCAGTATGGTCTGTTATGATTTGTTAATTAGAAGGGTAATCCATGAATCCTCACTCACTCATCGAGTCCGTCATACGATGCACTACTATCTTCACAAGTCATTCTACTCGAATCAAGTCTCTCAGTTCATTAATATAATTAATCTTTTAATTACATTGATCTCACCAGTACATCCGTATCCACGATTATAATCGCACGCTATCATCTTTACGTTTGTGTTTATTGTACTCTTGTATCGATCAATAAACTCTCTCCTCCAAGCCTACAAACAACAATGATTTTTATCTCTTCCACCTCATCTAACCACAAAGAGTTTTACCATGTAAATGCCAGTTCAATTAATGCATTTTACGTTGTTTACTATGTTTTTAACAGAAGATTTTCACGATGTTGCATCAGAAAATTTAGTGATCAACGCCCACAATGGTTGAGCGGTTTAAGAATCAGCCTATAAAGTTGCAGGTTAGCATCCTGAGTCTGGTAAAAAATACACATATTGTTTTTCAATTTGTGTTTGGGTCAGAGTATGGACCTAATTATGTTGAGCAAGTAGTTAACATCCATTTCTCGTAAAAACAAAAATCTGTTAATACAAACCTTCACCCTGTGAAGGCCTATAATATGGATCTTATTAGGATCGGACATGGTATAAAAAATGTGATTGTTTCGGAATAATAGGAAGTACGTGTTATCTCGCTAATCTAAAATTAATAATTGTTATGTTTTGTTAAACAGTGTGGCTTATTATACATGCATTACTAGCAATTGCAAAATTCAAGCTTCCAAAATCTTGAAACTTACGATAATAATTGTTCCTCCTGCTCTCATCCTTCTGATGATATATTATAATAATGAACGATTTTATATTTTTAGACAAGTTGGTAGTTTAAACCCATTTTAAACTGACCTTAATGATGATTCCAAATATATAAATATAACTAGATACGAGTGTAAAGTACTAAGTTGTTCTTTATCTTTTTTGATTATTTTTTTCATAAACATTTAGTTATAAACGTTGCCGCAGAAAACAAATAAATAGCAATGTCATAACATCGTAAAAAGGCTTGGCGGAACTAAAACATTCTGCGATAGTTTTATTGGATCTCTGGCATTTTATACGTTATATCTATTGACATTTTTCCAATATTGACGACGGGGACCTTTTTTAGCTTACGACAGACTCTCAATATAAAATAATAGCCGATAGAAGTGCGTATCTGATATTTATTTTTAAAGTCATCTTATTAATAAAAATAATTTCAAAATAATGTTTTTCTAAATATAGGCTTTAATCAATTGTTTACATTCTGGAAATAATCAATTTGATAAAATGAAAAAAACATGATAAAATGAATTAATGAACGAGTTTTTTATTAGCACAAAATATTATGATGTATCGCCTTGTAGTATCAGTAAGTTGAAAGTAATTTGTGATGACATTGGAGGATTGATGTAGAGATTAAAAGGGTATAATATGTGAAATCTTTTTAGGTGTCCGTGACCTTAATCTAATTCATTTCTCTTATGCATTCATAATTATTGTTGTTTACAGGATCTTCATTTTATTACATAATTTTGACTTTTACTTTAAGCGTGACATAAATCAAAACTCTGACATTTTCACCAGTATGTACCTATCAATATAATGGGCGACCCTGATATGAGATGTAATAATGCAATAAATCAAGAAAAAATCTCTTAAGTGAGAGTGGATATAGATGAATATTAATTTATAATTTGTAAATATCCTAAATAAAAAAATATTATAGTTGAATAGCATATATAAAAAAATAAATAAAAACAAATTTTTAAAAATATAACTTTATATAATGAGAACTAAGAAGTTAGAATATTAAAATTTTCTTAGCTAATACTACAATTAATTGAAATAAAACGTTTTAAAATAAACCATTTTTAAACGTCATCGTCATAAATAAAGACTTTTTTTCAATGACATACCTACGTATTGTAAAATGTGATGTTATAAAATTGTGGCAGTTGTGTAATTTTATGGAACAATCGTTTATGTTACATACTCCAAAGTTTTTAGCTATTCTGCCTTTCACAATTCGATCAGCCAATCAAATCTCTTTTAGTTAATTGTAAGATATCTATTTTATAATAATTATCTTATAATCTCTATTAAATATCACATAAACTGCTTTATTATAAATTTTGTTAATGAATGTAATTATTTTTCTTAATTGACAGTTAACACCACAAACACCACTATCACTTACAAGACAATGCGTTTTACTTTATTGTGTATTATAATAAAAATATTATTTACAGAATTTTATTTCGTAAAAAAGGATAATATTATTATATCTATGTACAAACTAATTATTTAGAATAGTAAATGCAGCGCATCCCAGAAATAATTAATGAAGTACTATGTAATACTATTATTCAGGAATTTATTGTCCAATTGTGAGTCATATTTTACCAGCTTAACTTTAATACTTCTAAAGTTTTTATATTATTTCACTTTAGGGTTCAATTTTTTACAAAATCCTAAGCAAATAGTAATAATAATAATATGTAGCATATATGTGGGAGTAGGTTATACACATACGTTTTTCAACGGCATTCCTACAAACAAAAGTCACAGCGCGACACTGATACCAACTTAGTATCTACATAATCTAAATTAATTATAGAATATAAATTAATTAATAATAAAAACTATTTGAAGATTCTTTAATCTTCTAACACACATTACTTTTTCCGAATTTTATAGAGATATCATTAAAAGTAGGCATTTTAAATATTAATTAACAATGTTTTGTAACTTTTAAAAGTATAATTTATTTTATCTTATACTTATTATAGAACCAAAAAGTTAAAACAAACAAAAATCTCAGAAAGGTACAAGGAATGAAATCGTAAGCTTCTTGATTTTTGTTCTTATCTATACTGCCTTAAGAATATTTGAAAAGGTATTTTAAAGATGAAAGGTTTTGTAGGATAAAAACACTTTTCACAAAAATAAACTTAGTACAATATAAAAAAACAGAAATACGTGCACATAATTGATAAAAAATATTCTTAAATACACTACTAATATTACTATTCAGTACACAACTCAATAATATTTATGATGATATATACGTATTTTATATTAACAGTTTTGCCATTGATATTTGAATAAGATTAACGAATGCAACGATACATATTTTGGAAGAACCTCATAAAAATACAGAACAACAAGATCATAATTGACCATAATTAAAAAAATATTTAGCTAATAGCTAAAAAGTAAAAGCAAGTGAAGAACATACATTAAAACTACATTTTTGCAGATCCGAAAACTGTTTTGAAATCCTTGATTTAAAATGCCTACTAAAGATGGTCGCTAATATTAACGGAATTCGAAAATAAAACACACCAAATTTACAGCTTTTAGAAAAATCCGAGTGATTAGCAATAATTGTATCGGTAGTATAATCATTATAGCTCACCAGTTGGATTCTGACGAACGTATGTTCAGAATTCGTTACAAATGTTTTTCTAAGTTTTTTTATAATACTAATTCTGAAGTTGTCTCAGATAATCTATTTAAATTATTGTTTTAAAATATTTTTTCCAAATAAATTAATATGATAAAAATATGAATAAATTTTTATGTTTTTGATAACTAATTAAGAATATTTTTTAACTTAATTTGTTTTACATCACTTTTTTAATAACCAGATTAATACTTTTCTGTATCTCATCACATAAAGGATATTCTAAGAAAAGATGATTACATTTTAATACTGATCAAGCATAAAGCTAAAACATTCAGTTTGATTAAACTGTATAAAAAATTGTTTCATCGTTTGGTATTTAATAAAAAAACATTTACCTGTAATGTTTTATAAATAAGACATTTTATAAAAGTTTCTAGCCATTTTAATACAATTTAATTAGTTTACGGGATCCGTAATTTAAATAAAGGTAAAGACATATTTTAATGAATCGCTTTTTACATTAACTGCTTAAGTTTTCGCGTGGCCCAGCAATAAAAATCTTTATTGCTTCTAGATTTCAGGAAAACTTTATGCTTGACACTAAAATGCACCATTTTACGATGCTGCCAAGAACCCGTTAAAGAAGAAATAAATCCTATTTACCAGTTTTCAAAAAGTGTTCGAAAACTAGATACCGGAAAATGTTTTTTCCATCACCGGCGACATCCAAATCGATCAAATAAAAACTAACGTTAATAAAAAAATATGAAATTTGTTATTTTAGTAATAGTGATAACTATGTTCAACGAAATTGCTTCGGGTTTTGATATATTCCACCTACGTGAGGATTATGAGTATAGGTGGACGTTATTTTATAAATTTTTAAAATAGGGTCTGCTTAACTCATCCGGTGTATTTCCATGTACCTATATAATTAATATTTTTGTATGTACATATTTCTACTGTTTAATAACATACTATCTATCTCTTTTTTTTATGTCATGTTGTGAACGTCTTAAATTTATAATTTGTAATGTACACAATATGTAAAAATAAATTAATTGAATTGAATAAAGTCAAAACAATACAAAACTGTATTTGAATAAATATAATCGTCATCATGGCTTTTTC
Source organism: Rhyacophila brunnea (assembly GCA_022495005.1). NCBI lineage: Eukaryota > Metazoa > Arthropoda > Insecta > Trichoptera > Rhyacophilidae > Rhyacophila > Rhyacophila brunnea. The sequence goes on along the minus strand of JAGYXB010000569.1, from coordinate 137,477 downwards.
CAAAAACACTCTCCATATATTACTGCCCAATGCAGTGCTTCAAGTATTCAGAAGATATTGCTAGACTCATCTAGCTAGAAAATATTTGACCTGCCCTTTTGTGCCGTATTGAATTACCTAGCCAGCGCAGTCTCCTAATCACAATTGATAGCACTAGACATTTTTATCTTGTCAAATTCACTCTAATTTATTTATTTACTTACATATAGTGAACTTTACAAATTAAAAATTCATGATGTTCACAAAATGATACGAAGAAAACAAATATATAATAATATGTAGTATTAAAATAGCATTAAACACAATAAAGAAATATAAGAAATTTTAGAGTAAATACAAAAAATATCGATTAATAATAACAATTTTCTCACACTATTAGTGCCGAATTTAGTAATTTATTGGTTAAACGTTTTATTTTTCATACTTTAGTTCATAAAATCTACAAAATATCTAAAACTCCTATTAGGTTTTTGGCGAAAGAGAATTTTAGTCAAAATACAACATACTTAGTTATAACTATTTGCCTTGTATTTATAAAATTTACATGAGGTATAAAATTTGAAATAATAAAATACGTATAGAAGAGAAATTTAAGTCATTTAATAAATAAAACGCCTAACAACTACGTACCTAATCGATGGTTTTTATCGTGCTTGAAAAATATTGTTTTTACAAAACAGAAGAAAACAACAAATCGAAGTATTTACATACATGCCTATTGCAAAAATGCGAGTATTTTAAAAATCTAACTGCGTACTGACTTATGCAGAATTGAGCACGTGTGCAAAAAAAAAGTTTTGATAATCCGCGAAAACAGCCTGGGGGTTGCGAACACAATTTACGGGCAACCGATCAACCCGACTGAGTGGAAAACAGCCACCCACGCATAGCCTTCGCGATTTGAATTCAAAAGCGCAAACGGACCGATGCACATGACGTCTAGAAACTATTGCGATTTGGCCCAAACTCATTATGCATTCATGGGTAAATCTTTTCTGTTCGGAAAATCGCTGATTAGTATTTTAATATTTATTGACTGATATGAGAAGTTTTCCATAAATCTGAAAAAACAATAGTTTCTACTAATCTACCAAAATATAGAAGTGATAATAATGTAAACATTATAAATGTTTCGTTAATTTTGCAGTTTTTTAGTGATTGATGTTTTAAGCTGTTTCATTCTATAAACTATTCATCCAAATATTCTGAAGATGAATTTGGAACCCAAAAAGACTAGAATATGTATTACAAATTCAACAAAATCAATAAATTTCTACATAGTGTTTCGATTTTAACTGCTCCAATACCTGTTAAATTAATGCATTACGAAATAAAGTTATTAAATATGTCATAGGTTTATTGAAACACAATACCAAAAATAATCATTTTTTTAGTCAACCAATGTATATAATATATAAAAATATTTGAATATAAAATTGAATAATCCTTTGTAGAAGTCAACATTGTTTTAATTCCATAAAAGGATGTTGGGGTTGGTTCCTTACTGTACAATTTAACTTATTATGGTTGAATTGTGTTTAAGTTTAAATATTTTTTTTTGCCTCAAAACCAAATTTAAATTAAAATTTCAAACGCCATAATCTAAGTTTAGTGAGCTGTTTCCGTTATCTGTGGTCTTTATAAAAAATATGACATTTTTATGGTCATTCTTAGCATTCCTTGATGATTACGTTATAAATATGCCTTCGCTGACACCCTGTTACCATACAAATGAATGAATTTCTTGATTATTAACTAACCTTACCTTTGTTTTCATTATATTCAGTGATTTTTTTTTAAAAGTTTATGTATTTACCACATATGAAATCATTTATATACATAATAACTGTATCGTTATAAAATCTATTATGTAAGTACATCAAAACAATTAGTGAAAAGTATAAATACTTAATATAAATGAATATTATGTATTTTGTTATATCATCATCATCAGCCTGAATATATCCACTGCTGGATGAAGACCTCTCCAAGCTGATTCCACTTCTTTCGGTCATGTGCGTTGAGTTTTCACGGACTTCCGCAGAACTTAATCATTTCATCGATCTAGCGGCCTCTAGGTCTACCTTGCAGATATTTTGTACCTCTTGAGTACCACTGGACGACTAGATTTGTCCAAAGATTGTCCCTTCTTCCAGCTATGTGTCTAGCCCATTTCCATTTGATGCTCTTAGGGAACTCTAATACATCGCAAACCATTGTCTGTTTCCTAATCCACTCATTCCTCTTTTTGTCCTTTCGCGTTATGCCCAGCATACCACGTTGTGCTACTCTAAGTTTCTGGATCTCTCTTTTACTTAGGGTTTTGCTATTTATTATATCTTATCTGACTACTTTTTACTATTCTTGTACGGTGTAATTTATTTTAATGTTTTATATTATGTTTCTTTCTTAAACGTATGTACCTACCGTTTATAAATAAATTTATATTTATACGTTATTTAAAAATACTAATAACCACAAGATAAGAGTGTAAGAATATTTATTTTTGAATAAATCCATTGTCGAGTGAAGTACCTACATTCAAAGCATTACTTGTAAATTGCTATGGGTTTTTGTATAAAGTTTTCCATTCGTATTTACAGTGCATAATCGAATTTCGTTTCTACTTGTCTTGAAATGTCTGGTATAATGACTTTACATACATACTTAGATAATCTCGTTCTCTCCCTTTTTTTACTTTCTTTTTCTTTAAAAATGTAAGGCTAGTAAAATTTGAATAACGAAAGCTTTTCTCTCTCTAACGACACCATTGGCAAATATAGTGAAAGCACACAGCTCATTAGCCGAATTATTCAAATTTCATCTTTGGAGGGTTTTACTAATTTTACTAAAATTAGTAAAAAATTAAATACATTTTTGAAATTCTAAGCTAAATTTGAATATTTTTATTAATGAAATAACTAAAATAATGTTAATTATTTTTATGCCAAGGATTTCATAGACGGCTAAGAACAAAAATATATTGAAAAAAATAAAATGCGTAGCTAGAAGTGAAAACCATAATAATTTTCAGACGCCCAAATATAAATAAGATGTGTAAAAATTGTTCTTAAAAGAACCGTTAAAACGAATCGTTTTACTAATCGTGTAATTTAGATTAACAACATAAATAGTTAGCAGTACGATACGGAAAATCGTCCGATTTAGTGTAGACGTCTGGGTTATATTAAATAAAATTAACACAAAATGCTACGCCATTAAAGATTATGAATTAAACATTAAATTTTACCTCCAAAGGTCAGTCCAAATTTTATCAAAAATGTATGTTTTATTTTATTTTTGTTCATTACTTATTTAAAAAAAAAAACCTCATACATAGTATGAAAAATCCTGAAGAATCCTTGCATCCAATATAATTCTAACACGAATCAGACGTTTGCCGGGCAACTTTTCTGACTCAATGTATATGTGAATGAATCAAATGTAGTAATTATTAATACATATACTTTGATTCCATATAAAAACGGTAGGCGTGTGTTAACGTGTTTACAGTTATCTACCATTATTAAATTTTTTGGTGGCTTGGCTAAAGTAGATTAACAGTAAGCGATAGGCGTATGCCTAAATTACTTAATGATCTATATAATTTTCTAAATAATAACACATTAAATGTTTTTTGATAAAATACTGAATATGATATCTAAATAGCATTAATAAAATTTAGATTGGTATATTTTGGCACTCACCCTATTTTTAATGACTACCATCGTATCTTTCTAAAGCCAAACATCCGATGAGTTTCCCATCTCCAGGGATCGGACAGTCGAGATTTCCTCGAGGATATGATGCCGGCTATAATTGAATATGACTTGTTTGAAAACTTTCTATGCGAGATACGACTTGCGAAATAAGCGAATGCCTCTAGAGTCAGGAGATTTTGATTTAATAGGTCGCTGCGCTTAATATGCAAAGATCTTTAGATACTACTGTGATAGTATTACACTAGACGATGCGTTTTAAGTTTCACCGGGCGATGATGATATAATATTATTAGTTGTAGGTACGTACATTTACAATATTTAATTGATTTGTTTTTTGCTCTGGATTTCATACTCTGGTCATTTCCGTTTGTTTCACCCATGCCAAAAAAATACCTCACCTTCAAATGAGTTTTTTATTGGTCTACAACACTTTTGAGCTTAAGGATTTAATACATTTTACTTATTAATTTTATTATTTAGTAGAATTCCATTCTCATGATCTAAATAATATAGCTGAAATAACTATCGAATTATAAATCTGTGTACAGAATTCAATATAAGTACTAAGGATTTACAGATTTAAAAAAATGTAAATTTTCCAGACCCGAGCTAGGGCCATCATACATATAGATTAAAAAAAAGTGTTTCTTACGTATATAATGGAGGTATGCTTAAAACACGTTTGTACATATATCTTGGAAACATAACTATTACAAACATCCTTGAATAAACATTTACTAAATCGAATCTGTACACACATACATCAATCACATAACGGGATAGTGCTTAACCAATTATTGGGATATAATCATATTCTATACATGCATATATTGTCTAACAATATGTTTTAAAATTTCACCAATAATCGTGTAGTGTAATTTTAAAACAATGTTATAATGTGACAAAGTTTGATTTATAGATAAGGTCAGGATTTACCAAATCGATCATCCGCTGCAAATCATTTTGGTTCTCAATTTTAAACAATGCATTTATTGATAATGGGTATGTGGTAAACAGAACAAAATAGACTTTATTAAAATATGTAAATATAAACTATTTTTTCTACATATCAATTAGAATTTATTTGATTTGACACTCCCAGTGTAATATGAGCGTGATAATGGAAGAAATTCTAAGAAAGTAGAGCAAAGCACCCGGCTGTTTTGACGGCTTATGCCTCAAAGGAGATTAAGGCTCGAGCGGTTTCCATTAAGCGAGTATTTTCCGACCATGCAACATACGCAGTTTGCAATTTTTCATTAAAATAAACAAAAAAGCATTTTTCTCAAAGTTAATTTTACTTACATTTTTATTTTTCTTATATATAAATAAATAATATACCAGAACTTTTTTAAACAAATAATTTGGAACAATTTCAAAAATCCTAGAAAATATGTATTCACCGAATGGGACATGAACCCACATTTTCCGCAATCCAGGTTGTGAAATTTACTAATTAAGTTACCAATACAATTGTCAATCGTTTTCAGGTAGCAGATAAAAGTATATGATATAATCAACGTTGCAAAACTGATGAAATGATAATAAACCGAACATGTCACCGTGGACAAAAATGATCAATAATTTGTACTCAAGGGGCACTAAAATACCATTTAAAATCTTCTCGGTCGTAGAATTTATTTAGTAGGGCGAACATACGTATGAACGAATAAGTAGGAACTAGGAAATTTAGAATGAGCCAGGGGACGTACCTATTCATTCGGTAGTGGATCGAATAGGCTGATAATGTTAACGATGATAATATGTTTAGCCAAAAAACGTACATTAAACATATTGTATAGTTTAAAGAGTGAAATTTATAATGGTTACTTCCGTGAATATTTATCCCAAGATTATCACAAAAAACTGCTCAGCATATTATTAAGGACTGAAAATCGAATACTTTTTCACAAAAATAAATATAAAAAGGAATTAATAAAGAAATAAAATGACCTAAAATTAAATTTAAGGGTGATGAATATAACCGACTTTACAACCAGTCTCTAGCCTAATACTATTTTAATAAAAAGGGTGCTCCATTATTGATAGTTATTTAACTGACATATAATGAAAACATATTTAAAAAACCAGTGGCAGAAAGGATTAAAGATATCAAAAGATTATCAAAAATCAATCAAAGAAAAAACTGGAAACCTATTATGTAGTAAGTACTATGTTTTTACACCCAATGCTGGCTATATAGTATTTTTTTCAAGGGGACCTCCAAACTTATACATAACTAAAAGAACCACTGTAGATAACCTGAATCAAAACAAATAAAAAAAAATATATTGGTAACAACTGCTAAAAAAATTGCTATATGGGTATATAATATGTATATATATATTTAAATTATTACGGCACTGAATTTATTTTTATTTACGTTTAATTGTTGCCATCCTCTACAATCACTTTAGGATATTTATAAGAATGTTCGTTGTAATTATCGTATAGCTCTACTAATGAGAAGGATAGTACCTATTGCTTTTTTAAAATAACGTTTCAGCAGGATGTGTTCAAAGTTAGTGCCAATCCCTATCAAAATTGATTGCAATATTCATCTGTTAATGCTTAAGTTTATTAAGATTGTACGTTTGAAAATATTGTTTTACCTATGTAGATGCTGCCAAATACACCCGCAATTCATCGCTTGGAAGACTTATAGAATTCAATACATTAATCTTTCAAATAATATATATATATTTGAAATCCGTTCTTCTCTTCTGGGTCGTACAAAATGAGGCCGTAGGGCTTTTTAGTGGGCTGCCGATTGATAGCCTCTGCTTTAGATCAGTGATTTTTGATTGGTGTTTCTTGGAATACTAGTGTTCCATGAAATTATGAAAATGGCGTACCTAACTAAAATTTCGTTTTTAACATCAAATTTATATGATCTTGGTTTTCCAACACCGATATGAAAGACTTACTAATATAGAGACAAGTAAATAAAGTACACACCTACATAACATTATTGGACCTGATATTGGTAAAAAAGTGTAAAAGCCGACAAGCTTAGATAATGCATTACAATTGATTTTAAAAGTTCATTTCAAGAGATAGACTTAAATTTACTTAGGTAAGTATATATTTTATTCATAATAATTTATAAAATGGGTTGATTACTCAGTCTTCACGTCATATTATGAAGATCGTTTTTTCGATATGTTTTAAGTCATTTATCTTTTCAAGTGCCCAAATTTAAGTTTATGTAATGATTAATTATTATTGCCAATACCGTAATATGGGGGTAGAAGTAGACCACAGAAGTGAAAATTTTCATAAAAAGTTATTTCAAGTACAGCTTTGACACATATAACATTTTACATATGTTTTAAATATATTTTTTTTTGTAATCTGTAATTTACAACATTTTATAAATTAGAGTGATCCGTCGTTGTATGGGGATTTTGCTTCTTCGAAGGGGGGACATGCTCGTCGAAGGTCAAAATTGAGTTTTTATTGTATTTTCAAACCATGATCCTGGACACTCCTTAAACGTTGTAGATAATCTATTTATATAATTTTGAAGCCTTATTATCCTTTATAGTTATTTTAAACATTTGATGACTGCATAAAGTATTTTTGTTACATAAAATAGTATTCTTTTAAACCTCTCGCTCTAATGTTTTAGAATATAGTCATATTTCGGTACATAACTGTGCAGTGGTGTTAAGATTTTTTACGTTTATTAATTTTTAAACGCATTTATAAAACCATTAGTATAATTTATTACGAGATAATTTTTGTAAAATATTCACGATAAAAATTATTTGATAATCTCTGTGATCCCAAATTTGACAAGAATTAGGCATTTTATTATTCAAAAAATCGGCAAGATTAACACATTTGAAGATGATTCTAAAGATATTTATTATAAGCTATGTCTTTGACCATTCAAGTGTGATAAACATCTTATGAATAATGATTGCTTTATAATAATTATTGACCTAAGAATAAGGTAGTGTTTTTTTGAAATACGCCATTTCTTTTGTCATTCCCTAGTGGTTAAGCTACAACATAAAAGTAGGGAGTAAAATTATGTTAACGAGCGTGTTTGAACATGTACCTAACCGATTTTTTTTTTATTTTTTTTAAACGGTACATGTTCAAACACGCGCGTCAATATCATTTTACTCATTACTTCAATTATAGTTTGTCAATTTATGGATACGGCCGTATGTTGTAGCTTAACTACTGGGGAATGACAAAAGAAATGGCATATTTCAAAAAAACACTACCTTATTCTTAGGTCAATAATTATTATAAAGCAATCATTATTCATAAGATGTTTATCACACTTGAATGGTCAAAGATATAGTTTATAATAAGTATATTTAAAATCATCTTCAAATGTGTTAATCTTGCCGATTTTTTGAATAATAAAATGCCTAATTCTTGTCAAATTTGGGATCACAGAGATTATCAATATAATTTTTTATCGTGAATATTTTACAAAAATTATCTCGTAATAAATTATACTAATGGTTTTATAAATGCGTTTAAAAATTAATAAATGTAAAAAATCTTAACACCACTGCACAGTTATGTACCGAAATATGACTATATTCTAAAACATTAGAGCGAGAGGTTTAAAAGAATACTATTTTATGTAACAAAAATACTTTATGCAGTCATCAAATGCTTAAAATAACTATAAAGGATAATAAAGCTTCAAAATTATATAAATAGATTATCTACAACGTTTAAGAAGTGTCCAGGATCATGGTTTGAAAATACAATAAAAACTCAATTTTGACTTTCGACGAGCATGCCCCTCCTTCTCAATATGTACATAATTCTTAAAAGTAACGAACTAATAAGTAATTTAAAGCTGCCAAATATTTAGTTTCTAATTTAAATACCACTTTTGGAAATCTACTATACCAAGAAGATTTGAAATTTATTGATATGGAGAAAATTTTATATCAATTTTCTTACCATATTATTTTATGAATATAGGCATACGCTATTTTTAATGTCAAATAGTATTTATAAATTATGAATTGTGCATGTTTATTTTTATGATAATAGTGGTTCCGATGTTGCGAAAAATTTACTTGTTATCAAAAGTATTCTGTGACTACAAAAAGGTTATAAAGACTACTTATTTAGATATATATATATATCATGTATATAGTATATAATTCAGTAGGTATTCAAGAATACGAAGGTTATTTGTAACTAACTTCAAAGATGTACTTCACTAACATTCTCAACATGGAATAATTAATCTGCCAGCATTTGATAAACTCTTTAATTACGTAGGATAGTCCCTAAGCTAAGAAATTAAATGGCTTCACATCTTCTCTTTCTCTTAAGGGATTTTCTCATTTTTGTTCACTATTTTTCCGAAAACGTGTATCTTCCAAGCATTATGCTGATCTTTTCGTCACATTTTTTTAATGCCTCATGAATAAACTAAATTATTCTATGCTTTTGTAAAATTTTCCAATGAACGATCAATAGTCATTTAAACTTTGTCAAACTATGCCAAAACTCAATTGATTGATTTTACACAGTTAAAAATAGTTATTTTTTTATTAGTTGAACGTACAGATTACACAGATCGCAGCAAAAATTACTTTGAGACTTTCTTTTTATAGAATATTATAAAGATGTTAAATAAAAAAATTGGAAAGGTGAGTTTATTATTAATAATTGGTAGTTTTTACATTGTGAGAAAAAAGTGTGAAAAAATTCAAATTTTTCTCTTAAACAAATGAGAAATGACGTCACAATATATTATATGGCTCTTAATTTTAAATGTATTATTTTACATGACTTTTGAATGAACACAAAATAATGTTACTACTCATAATTTTTGTACATACTTCAGATTTATTTAGTTATGTATGTACATTTGATGTAGATTTGTTAATATAATAAGGTAATTTTATATTATATTGAGCGGTAAATTTTAATAAAAGAAAAATCCAATGATACGATTTATCCCGGCTTTTTATTGTGGATATTTCTTCATAATATAAAATTATTGAGGAAATATATAATAAAGTTTAGTTCAAAAAACACCAAATCAATACTTCTCGCAAGAAAGTAAAAGAAGTTTTATGCTAGGCAGAATTGGGGATAGGAATTCATTGATAGCCTCCTTCGTGAAAAATATTCTTTATGAGGAAAAATAAGACGGATGGTTGTATACTAAAAGAGATTCAATAAATTTTTATTGAATGAATTTGATAAACTGCTAACATTTTCAAGGAAAGTTACGTGTATAAGAAGTGATGGAGAAAAACGTTACTATCGACGTAAAAAATGAATAGTCACCATTTATTAAAAAGATCATGGCCAGAAAATTACTTTGTTGAACGGAAAATAATAATTACATGTATAGTTTTTCTTTGACATATTCAACAGATATAGTCATCTAATAATTCAATAGTAGGATTGACAATTATAATATATTCGGTAGTTCATAATAATATTATAAATAAATTACAAATTATTTTGATGTTAAAAAAATGACTACCTATATTACAAAATTATAATAAAATTGTAAAGACTTTTGCAAAAGATATTTTTTAAATTAAAAAAAAAAACATAAGTTAATAGAAGCAACCACAATTTTTTGCATCCTTTTCTAATAAAATACTAAACCGCAAAATCCATTGAAATGCGAGCTTATTTAATATTACCGCTTCGATTCAGCAACCTTATCTAACATAAAGAGTAAATTAACAATATTATAAAATAAAATAAGTCGTCCCTTTGTTTGTATCGGGGGTTGACATTGTTTCGGACACGGAAGTTCGGGTTTAAGCCGTAATGCGAAATGAAATTTCGAACAACACCCATTCCGCTCGACGAAATAAAGTGGCGCGGTTTTTCCTCGCGGTGAAATATTGGAAAAGCGGGTTTCCCCGAAGGCACTTTGGAAAAACGAATAACGTGCGGAGAGGGCAACTTTTTGGCAGGGCCTCTAGGAAAGGGTTCCACGAAAGTGGTTGTTTGACAAGGAACATCAATACTCTCGACGCACTATTGTCCAGTGGCGGTTATTTCATTGGAGCACATGAGATTCATACCTTTTTGTTTGAATGTACGTAAACTAGTGATAGATACCATTTAGGTTTCATGGTAGACTATAAAATCATCGTCAACGCATCCCTATTCCGAGGTCTTTATCTTTAGTCAGTCATGTGCAGTCTTTCTATTCTTCTTGACTGTGTCTGCCTATCTCTCACGGGTGTAGCAAATGCGGCCATATCTTTACTAAGGTTCTTTCACAACTTTAAGAATAGTTATAGATCCATTATATCTAATACCATTACCAGCTCATCAAAGTGTTCACGTTTTTAATGAGTTAGTACTTTCGGATGCGCCACCTTTGAATTTCTGGAATTGGTCTAGGAATTCTATGGAGAATACTTTGTTATGAAAATGAGCTCATTTTTAGGTTATGTCAGACGTGCGATGGATAACGGTCGAGTATGATTGTCAACTCGGGTCGGCACGTATTGATCTTGGTGGCACGTTTGTTTCAGTCACATTTAATAGGCACAGTTTAGCTGTGCGCACTCAGACTGGGTGTGATATATGTGATTTATCGTTTTTCGATGGCACTATGTCTATTCACCAATTTAATCTAACACTATTAAGTAAAAGTTAACAATTAATGTGAATATCCTCGTTGAGCTACTCAAACCTCCAATGTGATAAAATTGAAATTGTACAGGAGAGACAAAAAACTGCTCTATTACCACGAATAATTACGTTGACTTTTTTAAAAGTATTTGAATAATTTTATTTATCTAAATAACAAGTAGTAGAGAACTCATAATCATCGAGTGCATATAAACATCTATACAGTTATTACGTCAATTGGAGATAATGCGGTCTTTATTTAAAACGAGGCGTGTTAAATTAGAGGATTCTATAATAAATAATTTTGACATTTTGGCACATCAAATGATTTGACACTTTGATGATAATTTATATTATTAATATATGTATATTGGGAATTTCTCAGAAGTAGTCAGTCAGGACCACGCACTCAAATGTATTTTTTTTAAATTGAAATTTTAAAAATATTTATTTGGATTATTTAATCATTAAATAATGTGAACCCCCACTTATAAGACTCACAAACCGCCACTGCCAATGCCCACTTTTCTATCCATTCAATCATCGTATTACTCTCATATACTTACCCAATGCTTTTTTAATATAGAGCCAGGCGGGGGAATTGTATCAAATCGAATAAGTGTCGAAGAGTCTCTTATCTAGCATAACATTGGTATTCATACCGCGAAGAAAACCTACGTCGCTAGTGTCACCTTGAAAGGTTGTCTATTGGGTGCGTGACGGGTGGTACATTTTTTTGATGTCATTTTACTTTGGATTAAAAAAAAATACCATCACTTTTGAGTATCATGTATTTTGAAAATTATATAATTTGATTGAAACTCTATATTATGTTGTGTTACTTAAATAATAACCAAAATATTTAGTAAAATGATTTTAAAATCATTTATTAGTTTGAGTTCTGAAAATGTATACAAGCATCATTATTTATAAAATGTAGTATACTTAAACTGTATAAAAAATAGTGTTTAATTTGTATTATATCGTTTAGATAGGAAATTAGTATAATATTATATTAAAGACCATCATATTATTTAAGATATTTAAATTATTAACACATGTTTTATACGTATACTTACATAATTTTTAAATACGTCAGAAAAGAAATCTATTAAAAATATATAAAAGAAGGTTAAGAGAGGACTGATCTGTCCCTTGAGCTATTAGTCAGGTAGAATAACAAGTTCGTTTTCTGAAGATCATTTTATTTTCAATAACAAGAATTTAACATTCTTATATTTATGTTTTATAAGTAAGCGTATTGCAAAAATCAAATCGTTTGTATATATAAATAGCAAGCTACACATTAGAATTTCCTGAAAATATGACATGTGTAAAGATCTATCTATAGGAATCGATCGTTTTCTGAGGCGACTAAAGTGGAGCACTTTGGAAGATGTCAGAAAATTTACAATTATTTGTATTGATATTTTAGTTATTGCTTCTCGTTTTTCTATTAAGGGTGCCAGCTACCCTTAATTTATTTTCCCATGATAGTATTAGTCAAAATTTGAAACTTATATGATAATATGTATTTTAACGGCCAAATCCAATCTTAATTGAATATTAAAAATACTTTTGTATTGTATAATTTACTATGGGTACACATCATTGGCGTAGACAACTTACTAAGCTATTATTTGCGATCACCTTAAAATACTAGTGGCTGAGAATTACTAATTAAAATTTTACGTAAAATTTAACTGTTAAAAATACGTTTAAATTTAAAAATTACCGGCATATTTTAATTTCTGGTAGTGGCATATATTTCTTGTCAATAGTATTTTGATTATTACAAGCATAATTTTATTATAGAGAAAATCATGTTATTTTCTCTGAATGCTGAATAATCAGAAAAGATTGTAAAGTAAGAGTTGTATGAAAATAATAACCTACGTTTGTTTTGGTATTCTCGGCTGCAACTATTTCGAATGGAAAAAAAATTGAAGCTAAATAAATCAATGTTTACCTGCATGTAAATTGAAATGACCTATTACATACAATTATTACATAATTACTAGTAAATACAAAATTCCAAATTATTTTACGCAATTATATCGAGTATTATCATTGTGATCGTTTCTGTAGTGTGAACTGTAGATTCGGGTTCTAATAATTCAACACATCTAGTAACAATACTATGTTATATTTATAAGTGTGTTTGATTTACATCAAGAATTTAATGGGTTGAGCAAACGACTAACAAGGTTTTTTAACTTTAGAAACACACATATTTATTAAAACAGTATAAATGAAACAAAATTCTAAGTATGACTACCCAGGTACCTATCCACTTTTTCGGATAACTATTGCATGCCTCTCTCCGACAGGCACTCTTGACTAAATTGGTAAATGAAATTTTTGTGTAAATTGCAAAGTATAGTGTAGGTACCGTATTTTCAAATATTGACGCTTGCTTCAAAATTGAATACGTTCGCACAAAGACTTGTCTTTGTGAGCGCGGTGGCTGCCAAAAATATATTAGGCGTTTTCCACAATCGAAGCACTTTTTGAAATTGTAAAGTGAGAATTTAAAGTAAGGGATAGTTCCATTGTAATTTTGGAAAACTTTCCAACTGACGTTACGGGTATAACTTTTAATTTTAATACAAATTACCCTTATTTACAGCCCCTGATCTAACATCCCATACATCAATATTGTAAGCGTTTGTTTTTGATTTTTTTTACATTTTTGTGAAAAACATCAAAATTAACTAAGTATTGATTTGATTAAGAAAGGCAGCTAGTTTTTTGTTGCAAATGATGTTATAATATACATTTCTTGCCCACATTGATTTAGAAAGGATAAATACATTGTATAATATCTATAATATAGGTATTGTCCACTTTTCACATAATAAGCTACAACCTGAAACGTTTCTGTTAAGACCTATTAAAAGTTTTATTGTCTCGCTGAATTTAGCCTATACCTACCTACTCATATATACCCAATGGATAATGAGGTGACAATACATTATATTAAAATTTTAGGAAGGTGCAAACTCCAAAAAAAAATCATAAAAAAGAGTAACCTTTTTCTTCTTCTAAACCTTCACTAATAGATTCACCGTGTACCGTTTACACATATACATGTAAAATGGATTTGCGTAATTTTCGAGATAGAACTTAAACATTGCATTAGTGCACGCCATCGTTTTGCATGTATGTGTAGGTATGGGCTTTGATGGGGTGTCCAGGAGAAGGACCCTTGCAAGTAATATTATATGCAGTTATTCTTGCACGTGAGTCCGATTCGTTACTAAGTAAGTAAAACAATCTAAACAAATTATCGTTAATTATACTTGACTTTACAATCCGGTGTGGATATTGGCCATCTCCAGAAAGTGTCTCCTAACAGTTTTCTGATGTATTCGTTTCATCTTAAAGCTTAAATTATATGGTCTTTGCTTTGTTCCAAATACATATACGTTGGGTACTAAACGCAACGTAAATTGTCTACATTATCTCTCATTTTAAAATGCTGATGAATGTAAATACAAATACAAACATAATATTATTGAATAATTATTATAATTTCGAATAGTGAGGTATAAGAAACAATTTAATTATTATAAAATAATTTCCAACTTTTGATCAAATAATATAATATCAATATCGGTTAATTCACAAGATTCTAATTTTAATGCAATTATACCATTGAAAGAATCTGGATTTCATAATATTCTATCTAACACGTAGGTACTAATTATGTACACAATATCATGATGGTAACTTGTTTGTTTTACAAGATGCATAACTATCATAGAAGCGGGTATTTCCAATCGGGAGACCAATAACGGTATTAAATTAATTTGGATATTGATAATTCCACTAACGTCATTGTGGATATTGTTCTATAAGTATTAAAATACATAGCCTACTCAGCTCACTTTTAATTATTTTATCAGCCTGTCTTTTATTTAAATATTGTTTATAGTTATTTTATTTGTTTTTATTTCATGTTGTGAACGCGTTGAAATTATAATTTGGTATGTTCACTATTTATAAACGTTATATATGTTTGAATTCAAAGAGAAAAGTACTTGACGCGTTATTGTCGACTTACTAAAACATAATACGAGGGTGGGTCAATAATTCCTTAGAAAAAGGCATTAAAACAGTTTTTATTTTTGTATTTTTTTTTTATTTCTCAACATAATCTCCTTGGAGCTCAATACACTTGGTTAGATGTTTCTTAATATTTTTTAAACCGTCAGAAAAATAAATTTTCGGAAGGTCCTCAAAATAAGCATTTGTCCGATCGATGACTTCTTCATTTGAAAAAAAACGTTGTCCACTTAGCCATTTTTTTAAGTTTGGGAAAAGGAAAAAGTCACTGGGGGCTAAATCTGGCGAATACGGTGGGTGGTCGACCAATTCGAACTTCAATTCTTCAATTTTAGCCATTGATCGTAAACATGTGTGAACACGGGCATTGTCCTGATGAAAGAGGATTTTTTCCTGTTTAAATGAGGCCGTTTTTCTTCAATTTTGTTTTTTAGCTGGTCCAATAAAGATGTATAATAATCCCCTGTTATTGTTTTTCCTTTTTCCAAATAGTCAACGAAAATAATTTCACGTGCATCCCAAAATACAGTAGCCATAACCTTACCAGCTGATTTTACGGTTTTCGCCTTCTTTGGACATGGTTTGCCTTCGCAATCCACTGCTTTGACTGTTCTTTCGTCTCGGGAGTATAGTGGTGTATCCATGTTTCATCTACAGTCACAAAGCGACGAAAAAATTCATCCGGATTGCGTTGCATGAGCGACAACAGGGCTTTAGAGGCCACCACCCTATTGCGTTTATTGTCGACTGTGAGCAAACGCGGCACCCATCTTGCAGAAATATTTTTCATGCCCAATTTGTCATGTAAAATAGAAATGACGCTACCTTTTGAGATCCCTGTAACCTCAATTATCTCACTCAACTTTAATCTTCGGTCACTTAACACCATATCGTGGATTTTATTGATCATTTCTGGTGTAGTCACCTCTACAGGACGTCCTGAGCGTGGTTCATCCTTTGTTGATGTACGACCACGTTTAAATTCATTTAATCAGTTATAAATAGTTGCAAGTGAAGGAGCAGATATGCCGTGAACTAAAACCAACTCATTTTTTATTTCCTTTGCTGTTAACCCTTTTATATTAAAATGTTTAATAACAGCTCTAAACTCAATTTTCTCCATTTTCCATTTTTCCATTTTCCACAAGCAAATTTTTTTTTTAAATGTACGAGAAACACACAACAACCCGACCAATCTGATTGAAACTTCGCAGCATACTGAATCGGTAGTGCCGCTGCATGAAAACAAACCGCTTACAGTACTAGTCGCGCCACCTGTCGGCTTTTCTAAGGACTTATTGACCCACCCTCGTAAATCGCAAAATATTGAAGAAAATAATTATTTGTTAATTTCATCAATAATTGTTCATGGAATATTAAAATAAGTTGACGTTTTTAAGATTTCAGATGTTAATGTTATGATAACAATTTATAGTATAATAAACAGATGTTTATTCCCAAGGATGCTATTATTCGGGTGTAAGTAATTAATTCGCGCGAATCAGATAAATATGTTAAGCTGTCAAAGATGTGACGTCTATACGGCGGGGATAAAATCAGGATTTCGGCTTTGAAAGCACACGTGGAATGAAGTTAGGTAATAAATCACTTTTATCGAGAGATCCTCGTATAAAACAAGAAGTTCTATCTACATATTCCCGGAAGCCTGGGGTCCTGATACCGTATGACAGTGAGCTTAGTTTTGCATGTATTTGTGTGGAGACAGAGCGATAAAGTAGGGCAAGCGATTGTCGAAAGGATACTGCGGCACTAAAACCTCTCTACCACTGAAAGCTTGGGGTGCAAGTTTTGAGAGATTATTTTCAGTTTGTTATTTTTTGATGCCATCGTGCGCGATCGTCATTAAAGCATATGTATTTTATTTTATATTCCATTTCAAATATATATTTATCTGTTTTAAAACTTTCATTGATTCCTTTATTTCAATATGTCGAATTTAAGTAAATAGGTACGTCAATAGTAAACTATTTTCACTTAGAAGAGGTTGAAGAAAACTATATCTAAAATATGTAGACCACATAATATTACATACAATTGAAAGTGAAAAAAGACTAGTGTATCAATAATCTTTGAGAATTTTCAATTGCAAATTCATTTAAGTATAGAGATTTTCACTCACATCTACCAAAAACCTTTTCTTCCTTCCTTCCTAAATCCATTAAAATATATTTAAATAGGAAGAAGTATTTTACAACGTTTTTATTAGCTCGTGTTCTTGTTTGTCCACTACAAATCTTGCAATCGATTTTTATCTAACTTTCCGACTAGCTAGACATTTGAAACTTTTAGAATATATCAGAACACAATGCCAATGCATTCTTTTAATACTTTTAGCCATCTTTAAGCAGAATTGAATTCATTTTCAGTTAATTCTGTTCTTTATGGAAAGTTATTTCAGAAAAATCCGTAAAAAGTAAAAGACTTGTGGAAAATGGGGTGGACTTGTGTAAAAGGGGATGGTATTAGCAACTAAATTATTAATATATACGTGCGTTACTATGGAAATCAAAATGAAATGTCAAAATGACATTTCAGTATTCTTTATTTGTTTGTGTGTTTGTTTTTATATGTGGATGTCAGCCACATGCTAAACATAATATTAGGTCCATATCCTGACAGACACAAATTGAAAAACAATATGTGTACTTGCCAGACCCAGGATTCGAACCTGGGACCCACGGCGTTATAGTTCAACGCTTAAGCCGCGCAGCCATCGTGGGTGTCTAATTAAATGATTAAAAATTATTATAATATAAATAAATTAGTAATTATTTTATTTTTTGAGAAATAATTTGTTGCTTTTATGTAATATTAAAACCGAAATTTCAAGGCGGGGAGGCGGCGTAATATGAAATTAACCGATGTCCGTTTCCTCGGCTTTGGGGAGCATCGTGGATGCGCCCCATACCTGTGTATACAGATCGAGAGGGAGGACCCAAGATAGATAGAGCGTCAGTTGAAAAACTATTGCCGTTATTTTTCAATAGGATAACATACAGCATATAAGATTTTTATGGAACAGTTTCATTAGACTCTTTCCAAATAGTTGTAACCCTCTTTGGGTTGACCATTATGATGAGCGCGTGTCTCTAAAATTAAAATATTCCATATACAAATTGTCTTGTGTTCTCTAAATAATACAAATGAAATAACAGCGAAAATAGCAACTTGCCATGCATTTATATAATATATTGCATTTTTGAAACATAAATAATAGGTACGCCATATTTTATTTAAACGGTACGAGTTTTGATCAAAATGTGATCATTGCTGTTATAAATTTACGTATAAAAAATATTTATTCAAGAAAATTACAGTATTTAGCTATAAAACTATCCAGTTAGTATAATATAAGAATACAGATAGTTTATCTGGATGGAATAAAACTTTTATACGAACAAAATAAGAAAATATGGTTCCCATAAGTTTGGGTGCCAGTGGTATAAGCCAAGTATGGTGAAGAATACAGACTTAGGGCTTTCAGAATTGGGGGCAGTGTAACTTGAGAGAGGGCGAGGATGTAGATGGAGGGGAATGAAACAAGCAGAACTAGTCGTAAGTTGAAAATAGTGAAACTCGAGATTTGGTGATTGCTAAATAATTTTTATGCTATAAGTAGATGAAACAATAAAAGTCCGTTTTATACACAAAATCTTGAATTTACAAATTGTAAAGGTCACTTTATTTAAAATAAATTAATTTGAACAGTAGGTAGGTATGTGTATAATATTTATGAATTTCATTATTATTGTCAACTTCTTCTTCTTCTTTAAGGTCCTTCGCCTCTACGATTATGATTTTAAAAGTAATGTTTTATTATTCTATCTTTTTCTTCTTGGTCGTACACTCATGGCTGAGGATCGTGACCACATTTGAATTTCGTCATCCTTTGAGCGACCAAGACATTCCGATCTTGGTCGATCGATCTTCCGCTTCTCTCATGGCAGAATGGATAGTGCCCCCCCCCCAAAACGACCAGTCTCTCCAGGTTATCCAGTCCGGGCCTGACAATATGTTCAAAAAATTGCAGAATTCGTCTCAGACATATTGTCAAGAGCCGTTCCTTTATCTTCAGACTCTGGATGATTGACTGGTTCGTCCTGTGCTCCGTCCAGGAAATACGAAGCATTCGGCGCCAACACCACATCTCAAACGCATCAATTGTCTTCCGTTCCCTTGCCTTCAGGGTCCACGACTCGACTCCGTATAGAAATATCGAGAACACTAATGTCTACACAAGCATCATTTTTGTGGCAATCGAAATTCCCCGATCCATCCATATAGTAGTAAGACGTGTCATCGCATTTTTTGCAATCTGTGTGCGCCTTGTTATTTCGGCTTCACATCCGCCCTTTCCATTGATGGTCATTTTTTAGCCATTCTATATCCATGTTTTTATTGTATATCATTTGAATTATAAACTATTTTGAATATATAAACTAAAAGATTATTAATTTTATGAAATAAACTGTTTTTCAATAATATTATATGAACGTTTATTTTAACACAACATTAATTATTAATTATTCTCATTTATTTATACCAAATTAACATTACGTAAAAAATATAGAAACAACTCATTTCCATTGTTTATTAAGTGCATTGTTTAAGTATTTACCCAAAAATGTATAATTAAAATGTAATAAGCCTAACCATTTTAGTACTGTAAACAGTTTTATTTACATAATTCGTTTTATTAATGGGAAAGTCTCTAATAATATAAATAAAATATTTTTTTTTTTTGTTTAAAACCCATTTGTGTTAACCTTCTTGTGGGTAGTCAGTGATTAACTCAATGGAAAATAGATTTTGAAGCTTTCAAATATTATACCACGTTTTTATTAGCTCGTATTCTTGTTTTTTGTCCGGTACAGATTTTTTCTTGTTTGTCCAAGATTTGTATTAGAAGATTGAAGATTTTTAACTAACTTCCCGTCTAGCTAGACATTTGAAACTTTTATAATATATCAGAACACGACGACAATGCATTCGTTTAATACTTTTAGCCATTTTTAAGCAGAATTGAATACATTGTCAGTTAATTCTGTTTTGTATGGAAAGTTATTATTGTTGGTTGGTAAGTGGGTCGTAGCAACTAAATTATTAATATATACGTGCGTTACTAAACTATGGAAATCGATATGAAATGTCAGAATGACATTTCTGTATTCTGTATTTATTCAGTATTTCTATCAAGTACAATAAAAAGTTTTTAATAATACATAAAATTGTCAGGTTTATAAGATTCAACAGAAGATTCAAAAACGTGGTAGGTATATAAAAAGTTCTTTTTATCTTGTAATTATTTGTATTTATAAATACAGTTCAAGATTCGCCAGAGAAACGTTTAATTACGTAAATTAAAAATGAATCTTCTTTAATCAATTTGATAAATAATATGATTTGTTTTTCTTACTAAATCTTTATTGCCACTGGTGAGTAGTTAGTTACCTAATTATTAATAATAATATAGTTATAATTACTTGGTGTAAAACCGTGTCCGACCAACGGCCTTTCAAACGTTTAGTAACTATTGGGTTTTACGGGTCCAGATAATATCTTTGCTTCAAACTCTATACTGCTCATTTTCATCTAATGCATTTATCTGTCTCGAGCATATCGAAAACCTACCCTTCTTTATTCGTTCGATTATACAAAAATTTAGTTTTTTTATCATTATGCGTTATTCCCTGCATATTTCCGCGACGTGCTCTTCTAAGTTGACTCATTGACAGCATGTATATGATATAATGTCATGATATTATGATAACGGGAAGGACATAGTGGTTGAATATTTCCCCGTGTCAATCCACTGTTGAACGTAATCCTCCCATAAACATTTTCTACCACGTACATCCACCAAAATTGAGTTCGTCGATTCGGTAGGTTTTCAGGTGGCTCTGAAGTCATTTACTACAACTATATGACTGCATTTATCCAGCGGTTGTCGACAAGCCGATTGAAGTATTTAACTGATTCACATTAAACTGTTGGCTTGGCAACCTCTATATCGTGAGTATACTGTGGAAAATCATTACGTCAAAAATAATAGTTTTGAGATAATCAAGTTTGAAAGTTTGTGTGTTCTTAACTTTTTATATATATTATATAAAAGGTCATGCAGTTATGGATTTAAAATTACAGATCATTTTATTGGCTACGTGTTATATATTATTTACACACTGTTTTATTTTTTGGTCCTTCCGCGTTATTTATAACATGCAACTTTCCATGACACGGTGTACTACTCATATCGATGGCTCAGTTCCATAGAAGTACAAGTCCAAAATTTGATGTTTTGAGTTAAATTACCCATTATATTTGAATATTACTCCTTTTCAGTTCCACAAAAGGACAACTCGTAAAAAATACTGGTTTTCTCTCGTTGGACAGATGTCTTCATATGGAAATAAATAAACTTAAACACTCTCTCAGTTCCATAAAAGGACAACTTGAGATACCGTTTTGTGAAAATATTGTTTTGTGAATTATTGCATTTCATAAAGGGATAACTCAAAATGGCGTTCTATCATTATGAAAGTAGGATCACCGTGTGCTGAGAAGTGCAGATTAACATGTTATGATAAAATTGAATTCAATCAAAGGGAACAAACCCACCAAAGTTTTTGGTGGATCGGAGACGATGATCGACGACGTGAGTTTATTTATTAAGGTGCATCACGCCAGTTATTCCAAAGTACAGAATGTAAACTCCTGGTAGTACACGTACAGTTAACAAGGCGTACTGTTTTGATATAAATGGGATCCAAATAAGAGCATGCATTTTTTATATGAATACTTTGAGCATAATAAATGCAAGACAATGATTGAAATTGCACATAAAAACACAAACATGGAGTGTTGCATTCAGATTTAAAGGGAAGGAATGGGAAAGGTGGAGTGAGAATTGATGATGAAATAAAGGAAAAAATCCGTAATCACATCAAATCATTTCCAGTAATGTCATCCCATTATTGTAGAGCTTATAGTGAAAAAATGTATCTCGATGGAAGCCTGAACATTGCCACAATGTACAGGCTATACCAAGAATTTTGTACGGAGAAATATATGCCGATTGTAAAAAAAAACATATGTAGGATACAATTATTTTTAACACCGCGGTGTTAAATTTGGATTTTTGTCCCGAAAAAGGACCAATGTATCACATCTTGTCATATTTTTAAAAATTCAAGCCCGGAAGAAAAAATTTGAAAAGAGGAGCAATTAGGTACCTACACAAGCATATAAAAGAAAATTACGTTTCTTCGAGTTTGGTCAAAGTTGCTTGCTTCGATCTGCAAGCTGTTCTAGCAGTGCGCTCCGGAAACATTAGTAGCTTCTCTAATAAACACCGGTTAAATACATTATATTTACGACATAACAAAGAAGCAAGGCCACTGTTACTTATGGCATGAGGGCTTAGGAAAAAGGGGTTCAAACGAAATAGGTAGCTGCTTGTTAGCTTTTTTACAAGTAAACCCATCACAAAATAATGTATTATATTTGGATAATTGTGCGGGTCAACAAAAAAAATAATTTGTTGCTTCCCTATCAATGTAGGTACGCAGTCAATTCAATAGATCTCATTGAAGAAATCTGCCACAAATTTTTGGATGTGGGTCATACTCAAAATTAAGGTGATGATGCCATGCATGCGTTAATAGAGCGAGAGAAAAAAAGATGTCTAAGAGACCTATACATACATTTCTGTAGCCCCAATAATACGATTAGCCAAGAAAACTGGCAAACTATATACAATATGTAAAGAAATGGACACTGGAATGGATGGCATGGCTCCCACACCCTGAAGCGGGCCCCCAGGCTAGGATCTTTGGCGCCCCCCCTACCTATCGCTAAAGATAAAGGCAGTGTGATACAATAGCGTTTTCCAAATGGTGTTCGCGGTAAAATAAATGTGTATATTTAGTGTTTTTTTGCATATTTTAATAAGTACATCCATTTGAATTATGGAGTTGGCGAGTATCGATACGCAATAAAATTTGTATCGTACAACCACAGTATTTTAAAAAATAACATTATTGAAGAAAAATAGCTCCACAGACGACTTTTTCTTTTACTATTAGAGAATTTGTTTTTGAATTTTGAGTTTTGAATGTGTTTAGATCACTTGTCTGGTCGACTCGCAACGCCGGGCCCTTCCTGAGCTCGGGCCCCCAGGCTAGAGCCCTGTCAGTCCCCCTTTGTGGGGGCCATGATGGATGGATTTCATCGACTGCAAGCTTAATTGATTTTTAAAAACTTACCAACGCCATCTGTAAATAATAATTGTAGACGTTCAATGAAAACAAATACCTATAACTGACGGAGTTTATTGTGAACCATTTATGTCCAATCTTAACAGCCTACCTCCACCCTTCGCCACTAGTGGTTACCCAATATGTGGATATACTGTTATCAGTGACTGATGTTTTGAGATGACGCCAATAAAGAACATTATGTTAACTCAATATTGTAAAGTTGTCAGTTCTATAGTGATAAGTCTAATTATTGTCAGTATTCATGCAGAGTTGTCAGCTCCATAGAGGGTTATGTCCGATTATTGCTCAAAACTATTAAAATCATTATGATAAAAACTTGAGCCCTAAAACTACATACTATTCATAACATATTTCACTAAAAAGATAATACAAATAATAAACCGTCACTTTTCTACAAGTCAGTTTAGGTGAGTCAAAACTTTGATCAGCCATTACTCGAAATTACCAATTCCTAGTTGTCCCACTATGGACCTGAGCCATCGCACTAATCAATACTTCACCTATAAATAATACACGGAAGTCCATATAGGTATAAATTATTTTTATTTCCTGTGCATCATTATTAATAATTATTATACTCGTATTATAAATACACAAAATATTTCAGTAAGTCTACATATGAAAAGGAATTATATATTTTTTTAAATTTACATAAGCACAATATTATTTGAAATTTATTACTGCTCTAGAAAAAAATCAACGCAATGAGAATTATTCCTGGTCATTCTCCGGGACATCAGCTGATGAGGAATTATGTGGAATTTTACCATAAAATTCTTGAAATTCCCGAGATATCCATTGTTTCATTATTGCATTCCGTTGGGTTTCCTGTATTAGTTTTAGTGTGCTTTGATATCAAACTTAATCATAATCACCTAAGAGAATACCAAATTCAAAAGATGCCTCAGTATTTATAATTTCATTGCAAAGAAGGTAGTGATTGATATGAATTCTAGGTAGACGATAAATCGATCTGGTATGGATGTCACGTATACAGATTGGTGGTTAAACAAAGAAGTTTTGTAAAAATGTACAGAAATATAATAAATGTGTACCTATTTATAAACGATTTTAATAAATCGAAATAATTTATTTACGCCTTTCCGGTGGTTGCATCAGTCATTATAATATGAGAGGTGGTATATATTAATTATATTAACATCATCTCAAAATCTTAATTGGTTGAACCGTATTGGAATATTCGTACATACCGTAGATTTCGGCGTTTACACAACCTCGCCCAATTAATACTGCGGGTTTTTAGACGTAGATATTTTTAGTGTGCACCTATTTTGTTTTTAATTTAAAAAAATCTCTTATTTATTTGTATTTTTATTACCAATTTTACCTAGTATTTTTCAGTCTTAATGTCATAATGTGAAAGACATAAAATAATAATTTGTTTTGTACACAATACGTTTTTAAAATATGTAAATTTTACTACTGATGTTTTTTGTTGGTAACATTATTAGTTCTTCTGAGTACCGATATCTAAGAACCAACTGAAAATGAATTCAGACCAAACGACTGAGCGCATAAAGTATTACCTCAAAACTGAGAGGAAAATATCGTTTTGTTAGCTCTGTGACTCGGGAAATGGACGGCTTTAAAATCGCACAGCATTCATATTTTCCTTTATCGCATTTTCACCGGAGAAAAGATAATTTTTCTCGTTTTACTGAGCTTCGAGACAAAATCGTCGCCTGGTTTCCATTTTACTTTGTAACGTAGGATTTTATTTCAATTCTAAAGGCGATTTAACTTACCAATTATTTCACTTAAGGGGGGACATGCTCGTCGTAGCTCAAAATTGAGTTTTTATTGTATTTTCAAACCATGATCCTGGACACTCCTTAAACGTTGTAGATAATCTATTTATATTATTTTGAAGCCTTATTATCCTTTATAGTTATTTTAAACATTTGATGACTGCATAAAGTATTTTTGTTACATAAAATAGTATTCTTTTAAATCTCTCACTCTAATGTTTTAGAATATAGTCATATTTCGGTACATGAATGTGCAGTGGTGTTAAGATTTTTTACATTTATTAATTTTTAACGCATTTATAAAACCATTAGTATAATTTATGATGAGATAATTTTAGTAAAATATTCACGATAAAAAATTATATTGATAATCTCTGTGATCCCAAATTTGACAAGAATTAGGCATTTTATTATTCAAAAATCATCAAGATTAACACATTTGAAGATAATTGTAAAGATACTAATTATAAGCTATTTTTTTGACCATTCAACTGTGATAAATATCTTATGAATAATGATTGCTTTATAATAGTTATTGACCTAAGAATAAGGTAGTGTTTTTTTGAAATACGCCATTTATTTTGGCATTCCCCAGTGGTTAAGCTACAACATACGGCCGTAGCCATAAATTGACAAACTATGAATGAAGTAGGTAGTAATTATCTACGTGTTGTATTTCTATTTAAGTACGTTATGTTAAATAGGTGTGCAGATTGATCATCTTATTATCAGTTACTATAATAGCTTCTAATAATTTTCATATTTTCTTCTAAGTCTTGAAGATTTTCCATCGCAGGATTTATGCAATGTCACATGTTGTCTATATTAAGTAGTTACTGTATTTTTATTATTATTTAATATATATTATGAATGTTTTCAATAGGTAAGTTTCAATGGTGTAAGATAAACCCGGTCTATATATAACCCATGTAATCGTCTTTTATCTTCGTAACTGTAGCTTAAACACGCATTTCTCTGTATGAAAATATTATAATAATGCATTATATTTATTTTCATAATTAGTAGTAAAGTATATTTTTTCTATTTCATGTCATCCGTATTAGTATAATATTTTTTGATTATTGCATCGGTATTTTCTACGCTTACAGAATATTGTGACACTATGAAAAGTCTGTGTATTATTTAACATTGCCTTAAAAATATAGATTTATAAAATGTCGATTTTTTTCTAAGAAGTATTCTAAAATATAATTTGTAATTAGTATACAAACAACAATTTGAGAATATTTTTTTCCATAAATTGTACCTATAAGAAACAAAAACGACATTTTAATAAAATCGCCTTGCCACCATTTTACAAAAATGGAATCTGCCGTCTTTGTTTCCAGAGCAATAACAAAATTATTTAGTTCTTTCATAATATAATAAATTCACCAATAGCCTAGTAAATGAGCAAACAAACATTATTTTCTTACACTTTTCCACAAATTTTATAGCCCACATGAAAAAAGTTTCGGGTAGATTTTTAAAAATAATTATTAATTGGCATATTTCATTGCATGAGGATATTTTCTCAAGTAGGAAACAATTTCATTATCTATACATTAACCAAAACCTAGCATAATATTATTATTCTGTGGATTTAATAAACACTAAATAAATACAATTCCATAATGTTTTTATTAAACAGTTAAAATACCATTTTAAAGAAAAACTAGAATAATTTAAGCTTTTGTTAAAGTTGGTTAAGTAAATAATTATAATGATATAAATCCTAGTTGATCCAAGTTTTGAACTATTTGTAAGAAATCTGTTTTAGAAACCTTGGCTTTCCTTCTCAGCATCTTCAGACTCTCCATGTATATCCTTCTTTTTCTAATGTATATATTGTTATTATATCTAACATTATTATAGGCCGGTATTAGTCGATGTCTCAATGTATTTCAATGAACATCAATTCAATATTTCGCCCATTTTTATCAAACATTATTATAGCCAGTCTCCTATATTTCCGTCAATATAGTAAAATCTGAAGTATGAATTATACTTATTACGTTGTATTATTATTCATGATTTTGATATATCTTTAAAAGTTTCGTCATAATTGACTGCTTCCCGAAAAGGGTTTTTAACAGTGTTGTGTTGCTAACGAATTGCTCAATTTATGGGTTTGATTTTCTGGGTCCAAACAAACTTTAAAAGCCACATGTGAATTATACCGATGTAGTAGTTAAACCTATAACTAACAGTTTTAGGAATAAAAAATCTGCCACTTATCCGGTTTACAGAATAGTAAAAACCAATCTAATTTACGATACCACATTAAAATGAAATTTCTATCCAATATCACATATTTCAATGGTAAAAATAATATGAAGTTTTATTATCATTTCAAAAATAATATGTAATAAAACCCAAATTGGCTGTATCTGAAACAGGAAATAAAATGTGTTTTGATGACCCTTTTTATGTCTCACTAGCTATAATCATAACATCGGCATTTTGTGGCATGAACTTTTACCTTAGATTGTACAAAAATACACACACACAAAAAATCTATAAAAAAACAAATTTATCATTGGTAATTATTCAGTGTACCTACTTACTATATTAAAAGCATAAATAAAATAATCTTTCACTATTAGCCAACAAATTTTATTCAGCGGTGGCGTACAGTCCATAAATATTGAAGTTACAAAGCAACCCTAGATATAATCAATAAACTACGTACACAAAATATTCACTTAACTTTTAAAGTATTATCTTAATAATATTATGTAAATATTTTTAAAATATCAGACTTATCAATGTTGCGATTCCACACCATAAGTCGGTATATAATACATATATTTTTTAACGGCATCCCTACAAGCAAAAGTCACCGCATGCCACTGCTACAAAGTAACATGAAAACATTCTTTAAGGCCCGTCTACTATCTTACCGAACTGAAAGTATGCTTAAAAAAATTTATGTACATTATGTAAGTGTCGGAAATCTTGACATTATTATTAAATTTAATGAAATTTGTGTAAAGAAAAATAAACCGCAGTATTAATTGGGCGAGGTTGTATAAACGCCGAAATCTACGGTATGTACGAATATTCCAATACGGTTCAAAAAATTAAGATTTTGATATGTTGTTAATATAATTAATATATACCACCTCTCATATTATAATGACTGATGCAACCACCGGAAAGGCGTAAATAAATTATTTAGATTTATTAAAATCGTTTATAAATAGGTACACATTTATTATATTTCTGTACATTTTTACAAAACTTATTTGTTTAACCACCAATCTGTATACGTGACATCCATACCAGATCGATTTATCGTCTACCTAGAATTCATATCAATCACTACCTTCTTTGCAATGAAATTATAAATACTGAGGCATCTTTTGAATTCGGTATTCTCTTAGGTGATTATGATTAAGTTTGATATCAAAGCACACTAAAACTAATACAGGAAACCCAACGGAATGCAATATGACTCTGGTACCTAATATCGCCTCACCTCTTATTTATTTATATTATACATACGATATATTAGTTTTGAATTAATCAAACTCAAAATTCAAACATATATCATGCCATATTGTTATACACAGTATGATAGAACTTCGCGTACCAAAGACGTTAAAGAATGACTATGGCATAGGTCATTATACAATAGCAATAAGTAGATATAATAAAAAATGTTCCATACTAATATTATTATAGAAATTATACTTATATCTTCTTTGTATGGTTAAATTTCAATCGTATTCAAAAGTTTATACGAAAACCCTTTAACCATCCAGCCACTTCAAAAAACGGCAGATATATTAATATTATTAAAACCTAATCGTATTTTACCACTTAGCTGAAACAAAAACTTACATAGAGGAATTGAAAAATAAGTATCATTTACTTATGTTCCCGTACATTGGCCTAGTGTGTAGAGTGACCGTATTGTATATACCTATATACATATTATGAAGTAATAAAAATGTTGCTGTGTATTTGATTTAGTGCACGGACCCCATGGATTAGGCGAATAAACTATTCCTGTTAAACAATTGTCCACTTAGGATCAAACATAGTATTTCACTTAAATTTTATGATTACATAACATATCATACAAAACCGTACTATTTAAACGTGGTCATTTTAAAATTATGTACTTATAGGTACATGAGATGTCCTTGCACTTTTAAAAATATTATGTTGTAAATATGTACAGTATAATTATACCTATGTCTACCTTTATTTTATTTATGTAAATAAATAACATTTTATATATTATAATATATTACTTATTATATTATTATAATTATTAATATATTCGGTAATTTTTTCTTTTTTATAGTTTGCAATATTGACACTTAATTTCATAGAAATTGTAAGTTTTTGCCATAATTTATATTAGATAATATAGATGTAATAGTGTTCGCTAAAAATCTTAAATGGAAATGGGTTGGACACATAGCTCAAAGAAAGGACAATCGCTGGACAAATCTAGTCATCCAGACCCAAGAGGTAGAAAACGTCCGCAAGTTAGACAGAGAGGCCGCTGGATCGATGAAATGATTCATGAAAATGAAATGAAATGAAGATGCAACGCACAGGATCGAGAGAAGTAGAATCAGCTTGGAGAGGCCTTCATTCAGCGGTGGATAGATTCAAAATTATAAAATTTAATATGGAAGTATTTATGGAAGGATGATTGACTAAAAATTTAACATAAAAAACTTCCTTACTTGCAATAATATTCTCGCAAATGTAATGCTCGTGTAGCTTCTTACCACACACGTCTACTTCAAACGGAAGCCAGCCGAGAGTACGGTAATAAAATATGTATTTTCACATGAAAATATTTCCCTCCACCGTTGATGTAATTTTAACAGGTATGAAATATGCGAAACAAGGATATTAATTTACTGGAAAATCAAACTTCGCGGAGTAACTGTCGGCTCTCTGATGCATAATAATTAATTACAATTAAATTTTAAACAATACCGCATGGCAAACGGGCTAGAAAGATCTCCATATTTCTCGCTTGACTCGTGTATACTTTGGTTGTCTATGAACAGAGATATGTTAAGCTCATGAATATACCAACAACTTCAAAAGTAATGAATAAAATATGATATTTAAAAATATAGTGAAGAGAGCTAAGAGAGGCCTTCATCCAGCAGTGGATCGACCCCGCTTGATTATGATGATTTAATAAAATTATAACTACATATAGATTAAATGGCAATGAACCGGATATCTTGCCCATCGGGTGAACAACTGGTATATAATGCAGACATACAGTGATACAAAAATGGCACTAAATAACCACATACCCATCCTAAAATCCACTGGATCGACAAAATCCTCACATTCAGGTAGTAGATTGACCCTGGTTGATACCTATTTCAATTGGATATTATGATAGTATTAATATCATACAGAGCATATTCGCCGCATTAAATACATACTTCTACGAAATCTAAAATTCAGGAAGCAGATGTTCGGTCATATTTACATACAACTTTAGACGATCTAAATCGACTAAATCGAAATCTAAATCGATATAGTGACTAGTAACGCCACTAAATAGTGGGAGAATTAATAAACGTAAATGATATATTATATTAACATCGTAGAAAGAATTCAAGCAAGTATATTATAACATTCAAATCAAAATGTCCCGTAAACAATGACATTGACAGGCCCAGATTCCGGTGGTTGGAAGATGTCAAGTTTCTAGAGCTGTCGGCAGGACACTGATCCACGATATGAAGAGATGGAGGAAGTTCTTGGAGGAAGCTAGAACCAGCCTTGGATTATTGGCCACTGGTTTGATAATGATAATAATGAATAAAAATAATTGAAATTGTATTTTGGTGATGGTTGATTGGATATAATATTAAATTTATCATTGATGTAGGCTTGGACAAGCAACTAAATTTACTTCATAAATGCTTAAAACTTTATACGTTAATTAGCACTTTGCTTGTTTTAGAAAACATTTCAATGGTTTTTTATCTTCATTTCAAACATTTATCTTTAATATTAATACTGCATCTAATATTTTCACTCGCATTTGTTATTCTCCTACTATGTGCTAGATAACTGACGGTTAAAAGCATTTTAGTTAAAATATGTGGGTCAAAGTTATCAGAATTGGGTGTAAGTACTTTTATTTGCGACCAAATTCTTTTCCTTACTAAGGTGACTCGTTGGTTAAAGATACATGTAAGCCAATTAATAAATGTCTGTTTCAATGCTACGTTTAGGTATATGACCCTTGACTTTTTACCCTTTTCGACCCTTTGGTTCAAGTTCTATATAATGGATGTTGAAAATTGAGGTTTTCTGTTGAAACACCAGAACTGATTGGGCTTTAATAAGATTTGGGTTGATAATAATTTACAATTAAAAGAATCACAACGATGTTCTCACTGAACAGTAATCACATGAGAATTTTATTAATATTTTTTTATTGTCTATATTATACCTACTCTATAGACTATGTATATAATAAATATTTATGTACTTATTACATTGAATTAACATTTCAACATATTTTTCTCAAAATGACGAATTATTTAAAACTAGGCTGCTGACCAACTGAATTAAAATTGAGATAAGTAAGTCAAAGGAACATAATTGATAAAAGACCAATCAATAACTCGGACTGCGAATAATGTGAGTTTGAATCCCATTCGGTCCGGTACTATTTTCTGTAAGTTATTCAAAATTATGTATTTTCATATCATTTTTTTTCATGATGATTACATCTTTACAATATATTATGAATTTCGTATTAGAACGGGATCGGGACAATTTACACTGCCAATTGAAAGCCGCAGACTAGTCGACATCAACCTGGCGAAGGTAATTGAATGTCGAGACAACTCGACGATGGAAACTGGGCACCGAACAGATGAATAAAATATAAAAGCAATAATTGAACAAACTAGTATAATATTATTATATAGCAGTGGTTCTCATGTGAAATTTAACTGTGGCCGCACGATCGACATTGACAGTTCTATGGAAACGTCTGGTGACCGCTCCAAATTTCACTTTTATTGTGATGGAAAAATTTAACCTAAATTTTATTTATTAAAAAAATTGATCAATTTAGATAAGTAGACAAGTCCATTTAATAAAATATATTTGAAAGTTTTAGTACATATCTATTTATTTAAAAATAATGCAAATGGAAATTCCTCAACGCTCCTTTTTTTCAATGCGAGCCGCATGGCTCCTTCTAAGTTTACATCTGTCAACTGGCTTCGATATTTGTTTTTTATGAAGTGCATTACACTGAATTATCTTTTACAGTAGGAAAAATCGACAATATCAATAAAACGATTGTTGCCAATTCTTTGAATTGACTGTATTCTCAGAAACGGACTATTGCACACGTGATCTCATCACAAAAACACATTATGGATCATTTAAGCGTGGAAATAAATTTAAGATAAGTCAAGTGTATTTAACCAATTTCATATTTTTTTTAAAATAAGTTTTTGAAATATTATTCTGTATAGCGCTGGTGGCCGCAACAAAACCACTGGTGACCGCACATGAGAACCACTGTTATAGAGTATCTACTTATGATGTGTTTTTATATTTCAATATTTTAAAATACCTACTGCAATCCGCAATATATTTAAATAAACTTTCTAATGGGTCAATATATCACACAAAATTTTAATATGACAACCAAACTATCAAGACTATTGCATAATATTCAATATTTATCAACATTAATCATATTTTGCAACATATTGGGCAATTTTGAAGATTGCTCAATCGTGTTGGTTATTTGGACGTTGTATGGAATGTTTGTGCAGTATAAATTGTACCAATTGAAAGTTAGTTTCAGCATATTGCGCAATTTTTACATTGAGAGATATTCCATCCAATTTTTAAAATGCAAGATTGTAATATGAGAGCATGTAAGTAAATCTCAGTAAATATACTTATACTTACAGAGTAGCACTATAATAGGTACGGTAAAAGTGGCTTGGTGTTGTAGTGATATTGTTGCATAGAAAAATGGGCATTACAGGAAACAATTCCAATACATCCATGGATCGCATACGGTGTTACTGTATACCTACCGATTTACCCATATCATGGACATTAATCGATGCAACAACCATATTAGACTTGTTTGTCTACATGCCGGTCCAAATCTAATTTTAAAAAGTTGAATTACGGATTTATGGAGATGGGAAAAAATCATCACGATAGTTTAAGAATTTTGTCTTAAGCCACTGTTAATATAAATAAATGTTTTTTTTGGCCGAACAGAAAAAAATATTATTAAGAAAAATGTAATAAAACGCCAACATTAATCTAAGATATCATTAATTAGTTCATTAGGTTTACTGCGTCGTCTCTGCGCAAACCGACCCTGCCATTAAGCGTTTTCATTAACTTTATTATGACTCAATATATTTGTGTTAGTGACATTTTCCTGTATTTTCGTGCGTATTTTTTTGAATGAAGCAGCAAAAAAGTTAAACAAATGCCCAACTAGCACAATAGCACTTATGGATTGCTTAATTTACTAAGTGGTCCACTCTTCTACTAATAGATTTTACGTTGGTATCTAATACTTCGCTATTGGAAAAACATATATGAGAGCAATACAAATAATATTCTAAAGATTTAAGTATGTAACATAATTAAAAAAAAAACTTCCATATCTGTTCCGAACATATTGTAACTACTAATGAAAATCTTTTTGAAAAAAATATTCGAACATCGGTTTATTATGAATGAACGCTCAAATACCATAATTTATGAAGCGATCCAAATATGTAAAAACTACTAGTTGATTATTCATCTTTAGATATTTTATAGAACGCACATAGTTTAGTTAATTAAGCACATCGGCGCAAATCCAGTGAACCCGGATTCAAGTTCTGTTGGGAATCGTACTTTTTCAAAAGATTTTTTTCTAGTAGTTATATATTTCTCTGAGATGTTTTCAAATTATATATGCTATGCCGATAATATTTAGCTTTGCAAGTAGTACTCTCAGATAGACCTTTGAGATAACTTACTCAGATACATTTGAAATTCGTTTAAAATATCAGAGATAACAATATTATCTTGTCTTCCCAAATAACCTGCAATAAATACGAGCGGCGAAAAAAATGTTTCAACATTAAATCTTAGGCATTCCATCCTATTAGGGCTCTTCCATTGAATTAGATGGTATTTCATTTATCCTGCCTGTTTTATAAATCAATGCTTATTCGATTTCCTTTGATTACGGCTGCCTGAGTCAGACAGAAAGTAAGCTAGGACGCTGCTTTTACTTAATAGAAAGTTATATTGGAGTAATTTTATATTTTCAAATGTTTTATAACTTTCAATCCATAAGTAAAATCCATGGAATACTAAATAATCTACTATATAATATTAAAGTAAGTGGAAGTAAATTAAACATATTTTATTCTAAACTAAACATCCACAAGGCAATGGTTATATGATACATATACTTTTTTACGAGAAATTTTAGATATTCATTCAAACCATTGAAATCTTGTACTGAATCAAACACATATTGAAAAAAACAGGAATTTATGCCAGCCGCAGTATCAAACCCACCAAGACCCTGCGCCCACCGCTTGCTTCAGAGACGCGCTTTGCCAACCACCTAAACGGGTAGCATAATATGACGTGGTGATACTAACATATTACTTCTTCACTCTGTTATATTCTAACCTCGATGCATGTTAAAGCTCTCTTCATACCATTCCAACATAATATTAATGAATCATGATATTTTTTTTTATAAATATTCATACTATAGTCCATCCGATTTATGACGGCAGTTAGCTAGAATAAAGATGCTGCCCTGCTTTGATAGCCTCGCCTAATGAACAATATCAATTTTGTACGCTAATACGTATGGTATAATATAAACATTGGTCAGTGTTCTATAATATCTTACAAACGTCGATAGTATTTTAATTTTAATTTGTAGTTTTCTTGCGCTGTGCTATGCTGGTAGGTATCACCAATTACTAGAAAAAATAATTTATTAAAGGACAGTATCATGCATTCATAGTTAAATTACGTGAGTAACTAATTTATGTATATTAAATACGTAATCGATACGTAAATACAATGTTACATATTACGTCAAAGGGCAGGAACGTTATATTCGTTTTAGTTAACTGAGGTCTTACGATGGATCGACTATAATCTCTTATTTACTTTACCTTTAGAACACCAAATGTGTTCTTGCTATCATATGTTTCTTTTGTATTTAGATTTTTGTTCAAACAGTTCATTAGTATTGATTAATCCAAAATTGTTTTCGACTGAATGTTTGCGCAGATGGCTTTGAAAATATCATTTTTTTCTTACATAACTCATATATCGAATGAAAAAGTTTATAATATATATACATAAGAAGGTACATAATATGATGTTTAATATACGATTATTTGGCTATTTATTACCTAGTCTACGTGATATAGAAACAAATTAAATAATTATTGTATCTTAAGTGCTTACACTTTTGCTTTTATTCAAATACGCGCAAGTAAATGCACTAAATTTTAATATACTTCCGGTTGAATTTATACTTGCTTAATATACTTGCTTGTTAATTAGTCCATATTATAATGCACATATTTTCATCCGCAGCACAATGTACATGGAAAATAATTGCTACCTACTTACAATGATTTTGTACATTTGTTTTTTGTTTACGCAAAAATGTATGTATACCTGTATTAGGTTTATAAGTATGTAGCAAGTTGGCAATTAGATACACATAAATATACAACAAATTACCTTATATTTGAATTATTTAACACTAGGTCAAGTAAGCATGTGTAAACGCTCTAGCACTAATGTATCATTCATATTTTTATTGGATTTCCAGAAATTTAAATGTACGTAAAGAAGTACCTCCCTACTTATGTATTTATCGTCACACCGTATTTATCATAGCGTAAAATAAAATATAGGTATTTATTTTACTGTTGTTGTTTACCTATCACATGTGTGTAGTTTTGATCTATCTACATTGGATACTGTAATTATTTCGTATCCGGAATTCTACCATTCATAACAAAATCGTTTTAATATTCAACGTTTATTTTTGATTCATTCAAAACTAAAAAATATAATTTTAACATAAGCTAGAACTTGATTGACGTTTCAAGTTAAAATCTAGTCGTTTCCTTCAAAACTAATAAAAATCTTTTCGCAAAATAATTATATTATTGTTTGGTTTATTTTAACAATGTTAACTGTTAATTTATTAATGGTAGAAAGACATTATTTTAATTAAATTAAAACACAATTAAATCGTGATCAGGATTAATGTCACATGATGTACGAGATAGTAAAAATATGCTATCTCTCGCATTAGTTTAACTCCGTGAATCTGTCTGCAGGATAAATGCAATTTTGGCTAAACACAACATATTTCAAAATGTTTAATCCAAAACATAAGTATGACACAATTATTGCCGCAGTTCAAACATTCAAACGAGGAACGTAGATTTTACGTCGTGATGCCTCCGGATTTCTAGATCAAAACAAGGATCGATATAATTTTAAATTACAATAGCTATATTATTGTTTGACATTAAAAATACCTACATAATAATTTATATCGTTTAAAGATAATATGCACATTGGAAAGTCACTGATAGAACCACAATTCGTGCTAGCTTATTTTCATTAGTTTGATGGACAGCATAAATCTCCCAGGAAAGACACACAGGGTGCAGGCCTCATCAAAATTCTCAACGGCTTGGAGTGAGTTCTCTGCTCTCATATAAAAGAAATAAAAACATAATCTGAATAAATAATTCCTGAGTATAAATTCAAATAATCGATTTCCATGAAATATTAATATATTTATATCATCATCATAAAATACATTTTGCACTAGCTGGTGTTAGCGCGAAGAAAACTCCTGGAAGCGATCATTTAATAAAATTTTCAGGGAACTTAAAAGTTTTTTACAGTCAGAGTTTGAAATAGATTTTACGAGGGGATCGAAAAAGTTGGGATGCGCGGCAGGTAGTTGAGAGAGATGCTTTAGCGAACCGGTTGTTGTAGAAAAAACATAATGCAACTTACTGTATAGTATACATTGATTCATTGCATGCTTTTATTATTTGAGGAAAACTAAATGCATCATGATGGTTTTACAATAATTATTGCAAATGTTCATTTAGCTGTAACGTGCTTATTGTAAAACCACTAGTATTTTTAATAACGTATAATTAAACATTACTTAGGTACAACAAAACTCACATAAATCGTAATTTTAATTTTAACACAAAAAATCAAAAAATATGCGTATACCCACATGCGTATTTGTAGATATTTAAGAAGTGTCGTTTCTAAGACGTTAAGTATTAAGTATTAACGTTAATTTAATATACCAATATAATTCTCATACTATAATATAAATCTACAAAAAACATTTTTTTAAACGACAATTTTTGTTTTATTAAATCTTAATTGCACGTTACGTTACGTACATTGCAGTAATGTGAATATTTTAATTGAATATTAAATTGAAATCACTTTAATGTTTTAACTGTATTACACTCAATTCGGTGTCCATTCTACATGTACATCGGGTTATTCAAATACGTATCACTGTACGAGACCTTAATAGAAGAGACAGCGTCTAATAGGACTCACTCCATGTGAAATGCGTTCAACTGTCACGACACACGACTACGAGTATACGGTGTCATGTTAGTTGCCTGTTCAAATAAATTCACCCAGCATAATTAGGCGCTTGCCAGCTGATGTTACGTTGTTTTTCAAAATTAATTTTGATTGAATAAACACATATGGTTGGTTTTGAATAGTTTTTTTCGACCATGTCTGATCCTAATAAGATCATAATATGGGCTGGCCTCCACAGAGAGGAGGTTTGTATTAACAGATTTTGTTTTTACGAGAAATGGATTTCAGCCACTTGCTCAACCTATTAGGTCCATACTCTGGCTAATTCACAAATTGAAAAACAATATGTGTACTTGCCGGACCCAGGATTCGAACCTGGGACCCACAACGCTATAGATAAGCCAACGGCCATCATGGGTGTTAATTATTATATTACAATAACCATTTTACAGTATACCTATTCTAAAGTCTTCACTCTAGTATGCGACATTTTTTTCCGGAAAATGCCAAAACTTTTTCTTCATTAAGCAACAGTACCTATTTAATGAAAAACAATCTAATGCTATTACTTAATTGCGACATTATCATGAACAAGAGTTAAATAATATTATATCAAACTTTAATTTGGTAATAAACTCATAGACGTTTTTTTGGAAAGGTATCATCATTTGTTTAGATCACTCCACTGCTGCGCGAATGGCTCTCCAAGTTTCTCCAATTCCTCTCGATTCTGCACGTTACAATGCCACGAACTTTGGCAGTACTCAAATATGTTTATTCTAGATTTACCTCTGGGTACCTCTGAATGACTAGATTTTTGTAGCTATTATTATTTTCAATCAGTATGTTTTGCGCATTTCCATATAATATATGTATATATTTAATATGTAATAATATGGGAAGATACACATTGCTAACAATGATTGCTATGTATTGTGAAATTGATTTTCAATGAGGCTAGCTGTGATTTATTGAATTATTATTGCATTGGCAGCTATTACAAAGTATGAAATATATTCAACTTAGGATATTAGGTAGATGGATACCCTAAAATAAACGAATTATAAACTTTTACATTTCATACATTTAAACATAATACTCATTGCATCGTCACCACTTTCTTTTCATATTATATAAAGTTAATTTAGCAGTTATTAATCATTAAATTTATTCTTAAATATTATACGAATAATCGTTTCCCTTTTATTCTAAGCCCAAACATTATAAAACGTCCCTCGGCAGAAAGGCAATCTCCCTCGATTTGTGAATATTTTATGTAACTCAAAGCATTGCAATAACATTACTCTCAGATCTTTTATTTCGTAAATTCTTCCTGGGGGTGTTTTTGAATCGCAATTATTTACAAAAAAGCCCGTTTGATTCGTAATATTGCAAGGGGACGTGATATTGTTTTTCATATAAGTAATTGAAGCGATGTATGTGATTCGTCAAAAGCGTTAAAGTATAATTAAAAGATCATATTAATATACTAATGACCAACATTATTAAAACTCAAATAATCATTACACATTTAAATAAATCTGTGAATATTTGTATTTTACTTTTGAGCAATAACTGTATATTTTTGAAGTGACATTTCTCAAAATAAAATGTTATGACTGCGAAAGGTTCTCTAAGACAGGATTTTCCTTGATATGGTTTAAATTTTAGCCATATAAAAATTATTAGTCTGCGCGTTAAAAAAATGTATTATGCCATTTTTTGTTAGGTAATGTTCATTTAAATTTTCTAAATAATGATATTTCGGTCTATTTGGCTTCTTGCATTGTGCAATAACTGATACGGGTTCTTCTTTGACATGCAGTTAGTATTATAATGGGTATGATTTTTAGTTCTGGTATAAGTCGAATATATTTTGAGTTTTAATTAATAAATCAATATGATATATTCATAACGAATTCAGGTTTCAAAGTCTTGGCAATGTTAATTGCATAATAAATTAATGATTTAATGAGAAGTTTGATATATTATTATCTACGTAATGAAATATTTTTTTTAAATACTTCCAGTTTTGACAGATACAAAAGATAACGATGCAAAACTACTTGCACTTCATATTTTAATCATCCGTGTGAAATACTTTTTTTCAACTTCATTTTGTGCTTTCAGGTTTCGTATAGGTATATGAAAATATTATAGACGGCAAAGGACGAATATCTCCGTTGTAAACAAAATGTATATCTATGACAAACCGGCTCTCTGGAATATATCTCTATATTAATTATATAGAGTAGAAGAGAAATGAATCTTTTGGAAAGACTCATCATCAGGGCAATCATTGAGGTCTAATGCTGAAGATTGAGTTCGAGTGTCGACTACACGATGGTCCGATAATATAAAAAAAACAATGCAAATAGTGGAATGTAATGATCGCCATAGTGACATAACTATGGCATTCAAAAGGAGTCAAGATCCTCGACTATAAAGGAAACGAAAACAATGACAAAAGAAGGTTTTCCTCGGCACTTTCGATTACATCACATTGTTGTTAGTGGCTATGGAGAAAAATATTTTATAATGATAAATCTATAAATTCAATCGCGAAAAATAATGAAAA
The DNA here is from genome assembly GCA_022495005.1 of Rhyacophila brunnea. Classification (NCBI taxonomy): domain Eukaryota; kingdom Metazoa; phylum Arthropoda; class Insecta; order Trichoptera; family Rhyacophilidae; genus Rhyacophila; species Rhyacophila brunnea. Next base: position 96,802 of record JAGYXB010000569.1, on the reverse strand, counting down.
ATATTTTTGCTTTGTGGGCGCATTAAAATGATATTTTGATTTATATCAAGCTTCCTCTGCTATGACTCCGCGAAAAAGGATATCCTGGTGAGGGTGATAAAAACGAATTGTCAGAGGATATTTTTTTTACTTCGATATACCGCCATTATTTATTACACGACCATTGTTGTGTTAAGGTCCAGACATGTTTCATAACACACCAAAATACTCATTTTGAGAGCGATGAATCAAACTCGGTGACAACAGATTCGCTTGGTTTTCTGACATTCAAAAAAGTAATTCTATGTGGTTAACTCATACATTTCAGAACAATATTACATTATAAACAAATATTTTGAAGTACAGTGGTTTTAATAAAATAAATATATTCTTTCAAACATTGAATAAAAATATTAATGTAATGCTCGCTATTAGAATGCAAATGGCTAAGGTAACATTCAATGCGGAGTATCTGGGACTCATAACTAGAGTTGAGTATTTCCTGAGACAATCTCAATATCGAGATTCGGGATTTCCCCTTTTCAATTCTCAAGATTAGGGATGGAAAATCTCGAAAATTTCTCGAGAATTCCCGTCGGTAAATTCCCGTAACCCAACTCTACTCATAACTGTACTCAGTAAAAACCAAATGCCGTATATTCTATACTTTCATTCTGACGGTGCTGCTATACAGTAGTGAGTCATGGAACCCTACAAAGATGTATTGCCTATATACATCATATTATCAATGCAGGCAAGGTTGGATTAATCTTGGATCTTTAAATTTAAAAATACAATACTCTTCGTAAAAGATAGCAATATATTCAAAATTTTAAATTCAATTTTGACCAATGGCAATCTTTTACCATTGTCAATGATTTTTTAAGCCTTGGTCTCCTTATCATTAGAGACGTGGACTTTAAAAGATTTTAAAGGAATTTAAAAGTCGTACGGTAAATCTAAGCATATTTATTATGACTATTTATGTAATAAGAAACAATTTTCAGTAAAAGAGGTTATCACAAATTTAAAAAATACTGTTTAGGTTTCTGTTATTGATAATCTATTTTGCCCTTAATTTGAATTATTATTTCAATTGTATCTCTTGGCTACGCATCCTCCGTAGCGTTGAAGATTTGTTATAACTGCCCCAGAATATAGAGGTTTAGGTACATACTGCAATAAGTGTCAAAATCAATTGGTTATTTTATCGCTGGTGAAACTAATTAAATTTACATTACCAATTAAAAAATCGGGATTATAAATTCACAAACTATTATAGAGAACAGTGTTGTTAACGAACACTTGCTACACAGTTTCAGTTTCAATAACTTGAAATGTAAAAAAATATATTAACTTATTAACCACTGGAGAGATCTAAACCACTTCCATGATTCGTATATCTATCCTTCCAAGTAATTTTCTGCACATTGATTGTACGAATTACCTAAGGGAATGGCAGTCGGTTCTTGGCAATCAAATGGAAACGATTGTAGCAATCCTAGAACGATGCATTTGTTTTACTATTTCTAGCTTAAGAGGGGTATGCATATAACAGCAAACTGCGTTCAAGCTATTTACTGCAAATTTGCATGCATAAACCTAAATGTATCTGACAGATAGTGACGTCACGTCGCCGACGTAATACGCGTCATGCCATGGATAATGTTACCTAATTTTAAATTTAAATTTCCCGAAAATTAATTTAAAATTTTGAAATTGTGAATCGGTGTAAAAATGTGCAAACGGTACCATATAAATTTAATAATTATAAATAAATAATTATCATTACCTTTAAATAATTTATTTTTTATAAAATCATATTTATTTCATACATTATAATGCACGAAATGATCAAAGTATACCCAGTAAATATTTCCATAATATGGCAATACAGCTTCACGGATCATTTTCAATATTTACAAACACCAGAAACACCTCCGTTGAACCAACGATCTCGATCATTTTCATTTATCATATCATTTCATCATCATGAATCCTATTGTGGCACAACGACGACGGGCAGTTAACTTCACGCAAGAGGAAAAGGAATTATTAGTTAGCTGTGCCGATAGGGAAACATTGGTATCAATCATCATCATTGGATCATGACATCAGATATGTCAAATTTGATGTATCTGTTGAAATGCTGAGCCAGAGATGCCGACACTCGCTGGATTGTTCTGGAAATGGTGGACTGGTGAACCCTTCCGATATCCCCATATATAGACTGAAAAGTAGAATTTTATTTTGAATTAGTGATGATGATAAATTAAAACAGGCACCGTTTACTGAACACGTAGGCAGGTACTAAAATTGTTGTGTCAATATGTGTTTTTATCAAAAAAAAGATCTAATGATCCCAATCAACCTTTTACATAAAATCGTATTAGGTAGGTACTATATCATTTAACTCTATTATCATGTTTATGAGAATGAACTCTTTCATAAAATAAAAGTAGGTAGGTATGTAGTGTTTTCCAATGTGGCTTACCTGAATGCTTCCAGTAGCGTAATATCTGAGGGTAAGAAGAAGTTGCACTTCTGGTGCAATGGGTAAGCCTTTCTGTGTAACTTTTTGCAGGTCACTTCTCACCATCGGGAATATCGCGTTTCGAACGACATCTTTCGAAAATCGAAACTTGTTTCGAAATTCCACCGCACTATACCTTGAGTATGGGTTGTCCATATCTCTGATGTATCTTTTTTGCAGTCGCAAGCGTCTCCTCCTTTCTGTTTCACACACATTTTCGCAATAATTTATAAAACCTACGAAGGTTTCAAGCCTCCTACTAAACGTTTGTTGTGATGAAGTCATTGTGTATTAAAGTGACACTGACAGCTCGCGCAGATCGCCGCCATTTTAAGTTTGGTGCGCATTTCTGTGCGCATCTCGTGACGTATGCATTTTTTATAGTTTCCTTAATCGGCCGATAAACGGCTTACTACGTTGAACGCAGTTCAAATGTATATGAATACGGCAGTTAGCTACCAGTCTGATGTACAATAACGTAGGGACGTTGTAATAACTTTAATGATAGATTTCAAAGTAGTGATATTTTGTAAAATAAAAATATTTTATCAATTAAAATTAAATAATTGATTTTAAAAATATAGAAGTCATTTAGTTGAATATTAATTAGAATAATTTATTTGTATGAATATATAAGTTATTTTAAGTAGGTATATTAATTATGCCTATACTTACAATAATTATTATCAAAAACTGCTTGCAAGTAAGAACGCAACACCAAATTTTTTTATAGGTGTATATTATGTTTATAGGTGTACCCTCAACGAACCAGTTAGTCGTTAGTTTATGTTATTTGAAAAGCATTATTAGTAATCGTATGTACCTAATTGGAAATATCCGAAAGTACCTATCTTAATACCTACGAATCTCGTTTTTTCATGTATGTATATTTATTAGGTAAGTATATGAAAATGCTTCGTATTTTAAAACAATGACAAAGTAGTCTAAATAACAATCGTGTGTGGTACGCGACAAAAGTGAAACACTGCACTTTTCCACTGTTAATAAAAGTCTGCTTATTAAGGTGACGCATCAGTGAAACGCCAAATAATTTTCAACTGTACGCGCGACGAAATTTTGTACTCGCTTCGCATTCATTGAGAGAACGTCGAGTCAGACATACGTCACTTTGCTGCGTGATGGCGACGGGCCAATTAATTCTAAAATCGTGTAAAGATGACTAAAAACGTTACCCATTTACTTTAAAAAGAAAACATGTCAATGAATATATTATTATTGTTACTAATAGAATAATAAACAGAACATAAAATGGACGTATGTTGGATTTATATGAGAAATAATATTTCGTTTGACAGGCGTCTTTTGCACCCGCGACCCGCAATCCGCACATCGCCTAGCAACGATCTTTTTAGACCGTGCCTCAACTAATGCATGGCCTTAACAAAATTGTGCGGTAGATTTCACCATAATTGAATTGCAATATTCAATAGTGAACCCAAAATATTAGTAACTAAATAATCAAATTTAATATCCACTGAATATTCTCACTTTTGTCAATTATAATTTCTGAATTTTTTTTTTATTTAATATTATAATAATTATATTTTTTTTATGTACTAGGTTACCACAAAGTCCAAATACCGGATGTAATATTGCTATTAATTAAGTATTGAACCTAAAAAATTCTATCTCCTGTATACTATACGATTACCAACGAAGTCACAAGAGAAGACCCAAAATGAAGAACACGTACTTACGTTAATTGAGCCTTTGCTGAAAGCGAGTGCTTTCCCGGAAGTGAAAAAGTTTTCATCCTACCAAACGAAGTGCAGTATTTTCTTTGTTTGATTATGACATAGTCACTTTATTAAACAAAACTTTATAACGAAAAGTGTTATAATTATTCTAGAATTCATTAAATGACACTTATTTTTAACAGCTATAAATCCAAGTCCCACTCGGTAAACAAAAAACCTAATAAGTATGTTTCTGATGAATCACAAAAATTTATATATTTCTTCATTTGAATAAAAGAATAGTTTAATTATTGTATTCCTAATACTAGCACTATTTTTAAATAAACTTGTACATATCATTTCAATGAAGATCGATAATAATAAAATGGCCAAATTTATTAGTATAATATAGATATATTATGTTACCAAAAGGATTTATTTTATAATTAACTAAAATCTATTGAAATGCCACATTTTTTAATCATTTTGGCGACCAAACCTGATTACGCGCGTGTTTTTATCATACTCACAATTTATTGTTTGCGACTATTTTCAGTGAAAATAGCATAACAATGCAATAACAAAATTTATTTTCGAAAATAAAGTGATAAAAGTTAAAAACTGCATCATGCTAAGAGTGAAAACGACAAATGGTCCAATTTAGTTTCCGGGGCCCATGTGGTAGTCCGATGGAAAAAGTTGCTCCGCAAATTTAAACCGGCGAACTTTTGATCCGAGTCAGAGACTTATAATTATTACAACGAGCTGTTGAAGTTAGTTACAAAAACTACTTTTTAACATGATAAAAATGCTTATTTTATATTGGATGATGAACATTATCATCATGAGCCATAATCTATTTACTGTTGGATTAATATTTCTGTTAGTAAATTCCACTCTCCTTCATCGTATTTGCTGCGTTGTCACGTAGTTCCGCATATCAACTATTTTTCGTCAATCCGTTAGGTTTATTCTACATCTTGGGTTCAGTTAAGATTATCCCTTTTTTGAAGTATGTATCCAGCCAAATTATATTGAGATGTGTTTAATGAATTATATTCAATGTTTTCTTTGTTATCAAATTGTTCTAATTTTTCTCCGTTCGCACTATGACCAGAACCAATACACCGCCCCATATGACGATATGAGGGTAGGTACATATTTGAGATGCATTTATGATTGGGACATGCACACATCTTGATGAACAGTTTTAGTTTTAAGTGTAATGGGTCACGTTTAAATACATTATTCAAACGGCTAAAAGCAGTCCAGCCCACATTTTTTTCTGTGCACAGGTGTTGTTTTGCTCAAGATTACATTCATGTTAGGAATTTTGTTGTACCAGATAGATTTGCTTTTTTACATCCTGTTGAAGCAAAGTGCCATTGATAAGAAGTGTCTTCGGCCAGTAAAAATGATACACATAATAATTGTTCTTTATCATATATTTATTTTTATTCCTTCTTCATTACTTCAGGATGATTTTTCATTGTAATGGAAGAAGAAAAAATAAGAGTAGGTGCCCGATCTGTTAAACTGCACTGCAAAGAAATGTTACTCGGTGAATGAATAACCGTTGGATAATGCATTCATATAACAGTATTAATACCAAGGGTACACATGACTGTCATAAAATGTATTAGATCGGGAATCTGATTAAGCTCAGCAAAATATGTGATAAAAATTGGTGGTTATTCCAAGGATTTGGAAGAATATCAGGAGTTAGGGGAGGCATTAATCCAGTGTAAAGAAACAGCTTTTCTGTTAAATAAAATTAATACAAATTTGGGAAGAAATTAAACTTTGAACATTTACCGCCAAATCAAATATCTCTTGTTTAAAATCTGAGTGAAAGAATCGCGGTATCTCTAGAAATAGAAAGGTGTGATTATTTAAAGCTTGTGTTTTTGATGTTCTGGTAATATGGAACTAAGTTTGCTTTGCGAGACAAATTATAAAATGCGATTGATATCTTTCATATTTCTTGCGGATGGAGAATACTGAACAGACAGATCACTGAACCAATGTGTCTAACTGGGAAAATAGTCTTCTGTCAGTTATTATAATATAACCTGTGGGCATACATTCCTGCCAGAACAGGTTCTGAGTATTGTACCAAATAAAAAAAATGATTGGACGAATGCTAATAGAATTAATCGATCAATTGGATAAGCTCTCTCAACTTAAAGGTAGAAAAGATTGTTTTGAAGTTTTGCATAGTTTCAGACTGGTTAAAATCCTTAGTATTATCATAAAAGTACTTAGACATGTTCAATTCGATGAAAACAAGAGGCAGGTAATTATAATTTGAAACTGATATCTAAATAAAAGACATTATTAATACTGTGTAAAGAGGAAATATTATTTAAAAAGCGACATCTCTACTGTTTTTTTTATAAATTTGTTTGCCAGAAATCATATTATATCCGTATTATTTATAAATTTCTTAGATCGTGTTACGTAAGCCACTTGTATCTTGAAATTTATTTGCCCACCTAAAGTTGTTATGTACTATGTATAATACCTGATTTATTCTGAATTGCCAGATGGAATGTCCAACGCTAGAATTTTATTTTGGATAAGGTCATACCTCTAGTCCCTACGTTGAATAGCGTCAGCTAAGTATTGAAAGTATTAACAAATAAAATAAAAAACTAGATGCAGCTAATTAAATTATACATGTCTAAAATAATTTATAATGTTCTTATACGTTTAAAATATTAATATAAATTACAATCATGCCATTGTATTTAATTATTTTTTCCTCAAAGGGGCAAAATAAAAAAAAACAAGAAAAATTAGAAATATTCATTGAATTTAAAAAATAATTAAGTAGTTACCTAAACAGGTGTTTTTTGACAGTTTCTATTAATTTCGAATTTAGAATTGTGTTGACGTGCATCTTTTCTTATACCTTACCCTGTATAAGACGTCTTCTGCCTATCTCGCTCTCACGTACACATATACATATGTTTTCTCTCATATGTTACAGATAATCTAGACAAATATATTATATAATCAACTAGAAAACTATATGTTTTTTTATAGGTACAATTAATAGAATAGAAAATAGAAACGCCTTAAATGGAGATGGGCTGGACACATAGCTCGAAGAAGAGACAATCGTTGAACAAATCTAGTCATCTCGTGGTATCCAAGAAGTACAAAACGTTCGCAAGGTAGACCTAGAGGCCGCTGGATCGGTGAAATGATAAAGTTCTGCGGAAGTACATGGCAACGCAATGCACAGGACCGAGAGAAGTTGAAGCAGCTTGAAGAGGCCTTCATCCAGCAGTGGATAGATTCAGGCTGATGATGATGATGATGATGATGTGAATTTCACCGTTTTTTTAATTGATGAAAAATAGATTTTTCAAAGCAAATACTAAAGTTTTAATAAATAATAATATAATCACGGGTGGGTTTCGTTAACATCTCTAAATAAAAGTTTGTATATTATATAACCAACTTTATAACTCTAGTTAGTACCCACATTGTGTTGCAATTTAAGCAATTAATGTATTGGTTTTTGTATATATATTATATTTATGCGACTTAACGGTGAATTTTGCAGATGACATTGTTGTCTTTTTGCGAACGACCCAAAAGACTTTTAGAACAGAACTTGCAAATGAAATCCACAAAGCAGGTTTAACGATCAATTTCTCGATAAGAAAAGTTTTGCTTTGCTGAATCAAAAGCAATTCTCATCAATGGCACTCAAACCGAGCGGGTCAACAACAACATCTATCTTGGACAACAAATCTCAATTAATTGTGTATGTATGACGAATTTTCTCGCAAAACGAAACTGTCGTGGAGTGTATTTGGACGCCTTCAAAAGTGACGTCCCATTGTATCTTAAGCTTAAAGTTTTCAACCAATGTGTGCTACCAACACTCACGTATGCGTATGAAATATGGACTCTTAATGTATTTAACGAATTACATAATTTTGAAAAAATAGTTAAAAATTGTCGTAATTAGTAGGTCACCTGGCAGCATAGTGGACAATGAGCGGACTGGGGCGTAAACCCAAGAGACGTACTTTAGATTCCTGCCGGATGTCTTACTCTTTTCAAAAAGATTTTTTCTATTGGTTATAATATTATATTTTCTCAGAAGTGTTTTTCAAAATTATGTATGATCAATAATTAGAATGGTACGTTCAAATCTTGTGGATTATTCGTTGTATAAAAGAAATAGTTAATTAAAAAAGTATTTTTTTTTAATCGGGATTTAATAATTATGCACGATTGGAGAATGCAATATTTTTGAAAATGTATAAAACAGCCATTTGATTTTTGATTCTTCCGTTATTTTTCCAAAATATTTTTCATTCGGATGATGTAAAAAAATCACTCGTTTCACTTTAACTAGCAATAGGATGAAAAACTATTTGAAATAATAATAAAAACCATCACACATAGTTAGTATACGTAATAATAATTTAGATCAGTCTAATTATAATTTTCACGAATTATATTTAGAAGCAGGATTCAAACCCACACTTGTATTTTGTATAACATTTAGAATTTCAGTATATAATGAGTGATGATACATTATAATGTATAATAATAGATATAAGTAGGTAGTACCTTTACGATAGAATGCAGATTTAATTTTTTATTCTCGCCTTTGTAAAAATAACGTTAAATAAACTAATCTTACTTGACATTAATAAATCACTTTTGTTAAAGCTACGCAATTATTAATTATAGGATTAGAGGGCCACTTTGGACTTAAAAGACTTAATAAAGAAAAGAGCAGCACAGACTAGACATATTCGCCGTTTTTATTTGTGAGGAGTCATCATCATCATTCATCTCACTCCAATAATAATTGATTGTGCATGTTGGCCACCCCCGAAAACACATCCTATCTGTCTGCCGCAAGGTTCTACGACTACCTTAACATCAAGATTGTTGTATTTTTTTACACAATCCATCCATCATATTATAATGTAACCCGATATTCCTCTTCATTCTGATATATTATTGGTATTGGCAGTTGGTTTTCCTTGAGACACACTCTGGTCACTGAAGTTGCCTTATTTTAATACGTGAAATGAAAAAAAATCACTTTACAACACGTACACTCCAGGGTATTAAAGACCTCTCACTTCCAAAGATAATTCCAGCTATCTCTTATCTATGAGGATATTAAGATAAGATCCAGCACTCCGGCCTGATGGAATTTTGTAGAGCTTTATTTGAGTTGTATAGAAAAATCTTAATCTGAAGTGTCTCTGTAAACCATAATACAATTTATTTGCTATGGTGATTATTTTTTAGCTAATGTCAGTGTTTCATTGAGAAGTGATGCGTGATCCCAGATATATAAACTTGTCGACTTTCTCTGTTAAAATGAATGGTAACAAAAATAATTATAAAATAAAATATAGAACGCTTGTTAATAGTAAAGTTAGAAACTGAAAATATTTATTACATTCAATGTTCCGAGGCATGTAAATAGACACAGGGCATTCATAAACTGAGAAATAAAGTAAATCTATGTTATCTTCCCCGCGTATGATGATGGCTTGGTTTTTCAAACTGCCTTTAGGTAAAAGTGAGCTCAAATTTGTATTGCGACTAAAATCAGCTCACATTATGGGTATACAATTTGATGAAGAGTGGAGCGATTTACAGCGCTGCAATGGATGTGATGTTTAGGAATACACTGCACATAAAACAGAATAATGGTAGTTTAATGGTGTAGACCTGCGACTTAAGCGTCATGACGTTGATAACATCGTGGAACTTAAATATACTCGGGCATCAGAAAGACTCGAAAAGCGTGGTACAATGATAAAGTGCTTCAAAATAATTGGAGAAAGGGCTTGATAATGTAAAATACATCTATAAGATTATCAATTTCACAGGTAATAAATAAATTATTAACTGCACGATATATTTATAATAATGTTCTATTCCAGAGCACTAGAGATTTGTCAATAGCCATACGAGTGTTAAATACAGTGATAAATATATTTTTTGTCATGGCTAGTCATTTTTATTATCTTTGAAGTGGGTTTTTTCTTAAAGTTACTTTTTGAGCCTCGTTTGGGCTTGATTAAGTTATCATAATCAGCAAAAGTTTATTTTCCATAATATTCCCCATGATAAATGATGAAAGTTTTCAAGCAAGTGTTAAGTATTTTCGAGTATCGCTGAGTAACTTTTCGCTTTTCGTATCGGCTATAAACTTAGTTTTCAACAATTAATGAAGCAGTCAATTTACTCAAAATTTAAAGTCGATGATTTATTATTTTCATTATCAAATTGGAAAATCATTTTCTATTAACGAAAATGATATATTGTTATTGCAATAACTATAATTTAAAATAATACACGCACTACCCATCTATCGATACGTATTTATAAATATTAAATAATTATAAGCAATGCAACGACAACTTAATTTATTATATAAATTAATATTCTCCATTGACTGAGTAATGGAAATTATAGTCGGGTACATGTACAGTCTATAAATAAAATAAATAAATAAGGTCTAATATAATATAATTACTATTTACATTATTATGTGATTGATATAATTATTAGCTGGTTTCTTTTTTGATATTTTTGATAATTTTTGATATTATTTGTTGTTTTTTTTTGGTTGATTGAGTAAAAACAACCATTTTAATACAAGATGATTATATCTCAGAGTAGTCCTGAAAAATATTTTTTTATAAATGAGCTTGAATTACAAAGTGATTTGTAGCTCATTCAATCATTAAATTTGCCTAAATAACCTTCTTGTCAGCTTCAGTTTCTTATATTATTTAGGCTCCATAGTACGAGTTTCAACATCTTTGGGTATGGTGGATTTTTGGTACATAATATTGACTTTATAATTCCAATATCTAGACATTTATAATTATTATTAATAAAATATATATTACATCACCAGTCTGTTGTGCAGTTGTTCAAATAAGGAAATGTCAAATAAAAAATGATTACTTTATCAGATATTATTCTGTAAGTAAAACTCATTTAAATATTTGAAATTTACGATTATATCACTATACCTACTTACCATAATTTATTACCTATGTGTAATAAAATTAGTATTGTAGGAACTTACCACAATTTTATTTTTAATAGTTTTCTTTGTTTTTTTTAATAAAGAGACTCCTAAAATAGAGGATATGGATACCAGATGTACATCATATGTAGTACAGTATGATTGAATGATGAACAGTAGAAAAGAATATTTTCTTCATCGGTAGCATTGTATACCTACTCGTACCTACATTCTTAATTTAAATAAAATGATATCATGATGTTGATCTGATGCCTAGATTATTTACTATTATTTGACATTTAACGTTATTTTTCATCTATATAATCATGTTTGAAAACTTATTTTAAGCTTGAAAACTATGTGTTTATTCACTTTAAATGGAGCTCAAATGCGCTGAGAAAATATTTACAATATAATATGCTTCCCTTGTTTGCGAAAGTGATAATTTACAAAAAAAGTACTGCGTTTTTATCTCAATGTGGCAGAAGAAAATAAATATTACCGTAGATTTAATTTGGAAATGTAATTACTTTATTGCGATTTTTCCTATCAAATGTCATTATACAAAATTAATGTTTTTAGGTAGGTATGTATACTAGTAATTTGAATGTAGGTAGGTATATACTTGTATTACATTTGTATATTTCAGAATATTATTATTATCCTATATATTAATAATTATATTATAATAGAATATTATCCTATGTGAATCTGTTTCACGTGCTCCACGACGAGGTTCCTAACAGATTTTTGTTTTTACGAGAAATGGATGTTAGTCACTCGCTCAACCTATTGGGTAAGTATATAATCTGAGTCCAAACACACATTAAAATTTTTGAAACAGCATTTGAATTTTTGCCAGATCCGGGATTTGAGCCCGGAACCCACTACATTATAAGCATGACGCGTAGCTAATCCGCCATCGCGGGCGTTAATTATATTATTTACTGTTTGTACTAAAAAATAAGTTTTCAAAATACTAACTTTGCTTTATTCGGTTCAAAAAGGCCGTTGACCAGTCCAACTGATATCAGCAGCGTAGAATTTGAATTTGAAGATACAGTGAAAAATAATGCAATCTCACGCATTCCTGCACTCCAACAGACACCAAAAAAACCAAAAAAATCGAAAAAAGTATCCACTGAGGATACAAATGAACTTTTGTTACCTGCCAAGGAACATGTTGAAAGTAATCGTCATAGATTTCCAATCGATTATGAACATTACTCAGTTTCCTTGTGAAAACACATGGAAATCTCAATACCGAAATGATTGCAAATGAATTTACTACTGATATAGAAGCTCTTAATAACATGCTAACAGAAATCTATAGTCATTTAAAAGAACGCAGTATTAAAAGTCGCATAACAAGGATCAAGAAAAGACTCAGTAATCCACAATTAAAAGTTTCCAGTGAAGATATTAGTTCGTTGGAAGGACAAGAGGAACAATAACATAATGCATAATTCCAGCAACAAAGTTAACCAATTTATTCAATCTGATATACGTATTGTTTTCTGGAATACAAGAAGCATTCTTAATAGACTAGAGGAGCTTAGAGTGATGCTAGATGAAATTGATATTTTTATAGGCGTGGAAACATGGTTAAACGACACCATTTCTCACATAGTTATTAGCTTCCCAGGTTTTATGGTGCTTCGGCGAGACAGGACGTACGCCAGAGGAGGAGGTATAATTTTCATTATTAGAAATACTATAGCTTACAAAGCTATTAACAACCTCATCATTCCGAACATATCCACTGAAGTTTTGGGCATTACACTGACTAACCTTAAAGATAAAATTAATATCATTGCAGTTTATAGGCCCCCGAGCAATAGCGGAAATAATACAAATCTGTCGCTTCAGGAATGGGATCAAGTTTTTAGTAATACTCTATTAGATGATAAAACCATATTGGTGGGAGACTTCAATGCCCACAATGTCGCGTGGAATTGCAATAGAAATGATATAAATGGTTCTAGAATCATCTATACTTTAGCTGATTACGACTTAATTTTAATAAACAATAATACTAAAACCCGTATTGATCTGCGACGAGGTACAAAATCAAATATTGATTTAGTTTTTTCTTCTCCTAATCTTCTACAACAGATTGTATTAAATACAGATGAAGACCCCCAGGGATCGGATCACTATCAAGTGCGTATTAATTTATCTGTACAAAAAACAATTTATTTCACAAAGACTTTCAAGTTGCAGACCAAAAAAACCAATTGGGTTAAATTTAAAAATACAATGGCGGAAAATATTAATGAATTCAAAACAGATTCTTTTCTCAGTTTAAGTTCAGTCTCGCAGTATAAATTCCTCACTAAAAAAATTACACAAGCAGTCATAGACTGCACCCCAAAAAAAGGGAATAATCCCCAATTTCGCTATAACAATCCAGTAGAATGGTGGGATTCAGAGTGTGATAAGGTAAAGAGAAAAAGAAAGCTGCCTTAAAAAAATGGGAATTTACCTTAGATTTTAAAGACTTAATTGAATACAAAAAGAATGCTGCCATAGCTAAAAAAACTTTTAAAAAGAAAAAGAGTGACTGCTTTCGAAAATTTGCAGAGACCATCAATTTTAGCACAGACCTTAAGTATACATGGGAAAAAGCAAAAATTTTTAAAAACAAATGGATAAAAATTAGACCCGATAGTATTGAACAAAATATGCAAAATAAAGAGAAAATTGAAGCTGCTCATTTAAAACTGCTAACATTTTCCCTGGTGCCAAAAATAGCACGCTATTCGACACTCACTTTAGTTTCATAGAATTCAGCATAGCATTAAATTCTCGTCAACATAATTCCGCACCTGGAACGGACGGAATAACGTATGAAATCATTAATATGCTTCCCACTCCAATAAAACATATATTCCTTGACATTTTTAACCTCATGTTTCATAGCATTCATTCCCTGACGAATGGAAAAGCATATTTATACATTTTATTAATAAACCTAATTCGGATAGCTTAAGACCTATTGCACTGACCTCATGTGTCTGCAAAATCTTAGAAATCATGGTCGCAAATAGATTTCGCTGGTGGCTGGAAAGAGAAAAAATTATTCCAGATACACAAACCGGATTCAGGAAAGGTTTTTCCTGTGCGGATAACCTAACAAATGTTGCAATGTATATTGAAGAATCTTTTAATGAAAAAAACATACGCTAGGTATTTTTTTGGACGTGATTGGAGCCTTCAATAACGTTCAATCAGATATTCTCGTTGAAATATTGGCACAAATAGGGTGCCCCTTTAAACTCGTTAAATTCTGTTTTTTTCTTGTCTACGAGAGATTAATCTATACTAATTCAAACATAGATCTCCCGAGGACACTGTATAAAGGCGTTCCTCAAGGAGGAATTTTAAGTCCGCTGTTTTACATTATATACGTTAGCCACATTGTGAGCAATATACCGAAAGCTATAACAGTCTCCCAATTTGCAGACGATATATCTTTGTTCCTTAAAACTAAAGACCCCAATCAGGATAAAAATATAATGGAATGTGCACTAGAAACAATTAGAAATAATCTATTCAAACTGGGTTTGGATCTATCTCCGGAGAAAACGGTATTTGTACATTTCAACAAAAACAAAATACTGCCGGGAGAATTTCAAATTAAATTGAATGATATGATGATTAAATCAACTGACTCAGCCAAATTTCTAGGTATTTATTTCGACTTCAAGCTTTCTTTTGATAAACATGTCAATTACATTGCCCAGAAAGTCAATAGAGCCACCAACATTATAAAGTTCCTCAGAGGTACTTGGTGGGGATCACACCCTTCCACTCTAATAACTTTCTATAAAAGCTACATCAGATCCATAATGGACTATGGAAGCTATATTTACTTCCCAAAAAATAAAGGAGCAAAGCTACAGTTAGAACGACTACAGAACCAAGCTATCAGATTGGCTCTTGGCCTAAGAAAAAGTACACCTACTAACATACTACTTGCCGAAGCCAAGATAACATTACTAGAAGAAAGATCTAAATTTCTATGTAAAAACTTCTTGGTAAAATGTATGTCAAACCGTACTTCTAATACGAGATACAATGTCAACAGATTTCTACAAACAACTATAACGCGAGATCGTACTCCGAAGAGATTTCAAATTTTAAAAGAAAGTATCCAAGCTGTAAATTGTATTGATCATCTGATTTTAAAAAGAGACTTCTACAACTTTTTTAATTATACATATGAGGATATTATATATAACGTTTTAACTAATACAAAAATAGGAATGGAGCTATCGCACTCCGACTCTCCCGACTTATTATTCAAGTCCAAATTTAGCAATCAAAATGTAGTCCAAATTTTTACGGATGGAAGCAAAATTCTCGATTCACCTTCAGTAGGTGTAGCAGTGTTCTTCCCCCAATCCAACACGTCGGTTGCCAAAAGTGTCCACAGATTCACTTCCATCTATACAGGAGAGTGCTTAGCCTTATGCGAAGCCACTAAAATTGCACTTAATTACAAAAATAAAAATATCAACATTTTCACTGACTCCTTAAGTCTGATTCACTCGCTCGAAAATCCAAATTTCAGCATCAAAACTAATGACTACATTCTTAATATTAGAACCAACATTTCCAAATTTGGCAATAGTAACGAACACGGTACAAATATACAGATATACTGGATTCCAGCACATAAAGGAATTAATGGCAATGAAATTGCTGATCAATTGGCAAAAAAATCTGTAAAATACCCATCAGAAAATATAAGAATTCCATACACAGATTTTAAAGCCCAGTTTAAACAAACAATGAGCGAAAATAACGGTAAATATTTAGAAAATCTTGGGAAAGAAAAGGGAACACACTACTATCAAAACTTTTATAGTAGATCTCCTAAAACTTGGTTTAGTAAACATTGTAAAATAAAGCGAGATGTAATAGTGACAATAGCTAGAAGCAGGACAGGGCATCACAGTCTCAACGAATCATTGTACAAAATTAAAGTGGTAGATAGCCCTCAGTGTCAGTGTGGACATCCCACTCAAGATCTTAACCATATTGTCTGGCAATGTGATGCCTATGACCAGGAGAGAGAAGTGTTATTGAATAAGTTGGGGAAATGCAGGTTATACCCTCCTTTTACGATTAATTCGTTCCTGGCAAAACCAAATATTTCAGTTATGAAAATTGTACATGAATTTCTCCAAAAATGTAACGTAAATGTCTAGTGTATAGTGTAACAAAAATGTAATTCTGTATCATTAATAATGTAACTATTTATGCCTGTCGTTAAAAAAAAAATGTATGTATACTTTTGTAAACCATTGTAAAGCAGAATAGCCTTCCATTCAGAGAAGAGCTCAATTGCTTCCAAATAAAGAAAAAGAAAAAAAACTTTGCTTTATACCTATGAGTCTACGACATTTAAAACCTAAAAGATTCTAGTCTAAGAGATATCTTTTAGGCTCCATATCAGTTGAAATATGGCCTTATAATGAGAGGTTCAGAAGAAATTTATAAAACACGTTGTATGGGTACCATCCGTAACAGTTTGCTTATTCAACCACATACTGTAGTTTGTTATACAGAGAACTTGATTTGACTTGAAATGATAACGCTGCCTTTTTTGCTAGTGTTGATCGGTGTGTTCCTATATGTATTAATGAAATTAAAAGTATTGGATATTTGTTCCGCCAATTGGCATCACTAACCTGCCATTTCTAATTCCAATAGTTCCAGTTGTAAGGAATATAACTTACTATGGTCAAACACATTCCTCGATGTTTCATGTCATGCTGTGAAGTGATTTATAATATTCACGGACGTAAATAAATAGGTAAATCTATCTTCTTGAATTCTATCTTCACTTATTGGATTGATAGGTACAATTATTAGGATTACAGAATAACTTAAATACAAATACTTACGTCATCATCGTTGATAAGTGCGTTTCTATTTTTAATTCTATCAATGATAATGTATACCTAAAAGGTTTTATCTAATTCGACCGATGCACAATCTACAGTTATATTTTTTGTATCGTTTCAGAACTTGAAAAATCAGATAATGACAACCAATCTGTGGGTGGAGCAATCATGGTATGATTACAAACTGCGATGGGAGCCAAAGGAGTATGGTGGCGTCCATATGCTGCACGTGCCTTCAGATCATATATGGAGACCTGACATCGTACTCTATAACAAGTGAGATATTTTTCATTAACTGCTTTGATATTTCTTGTCAAAATTTTTGGCATCAAAAGTATCAGAAAACGGAAACATAGCTTTTGATTCCAAAATTTTTATGGCACAATAATGTGTGCTTATAATGAAATAATTAAATTATTGTTGTGTTTACATAATATTATCTACTATATTACATATTTATAATATTTTAGAATTTGATTATTTTCTCTGCATTAAATTTTTTTTTTGGAGCATTAATTATTATAAGATGTGCCTAATAAAAATTCGATGAAGAATGACTGAAAGTTTTTGTTAGTAAATATTTTTACGGTATTTTTATGTTTCATTTTTATACACGATAATTTCAAACTACTCTTAGAAAAATATTTGATTTTCAAAGCCGGGTTTTTGGTAAGGTGTATAATATTTACTTTGCATGAATAAAAACATCTAAAAAATCGTTTACAGGTAAATACGCAACGATAACGGTTGTACACCGGCAACTGAAGATTAATTCAACTAAAAGTATTTTTAAACTTCTTGTTTAATAATTAAGTAATAAATTCGTTATATGCAGTCTAGTGTTATTAAAAAAACCGTATCATAAGAATTGTTCGTTCGTAGGCATTAAACTTCTAAGTATTTATCAATTTTCCTTATAAATACACAAAAGGGTGTGATATTTACTAAGGCTGTATATAAGTAACGAAGCGATCCGGCGTTGCAAAAATTCAACTATAAATACATAATATTATTATGTAAACGATTTCTTAAATCCTTTTTTCCCTTGACTAAACAGATTTGTATTGTATTTATCTATTACAATATTCATGTTAGGATAAATATTTATTGGCATCATTTGTACGGACAAGAATTGAGTTTTTAAGTCATAATTATTTAGTAATTTTGTATTTGAAAGAAATATTATATGGCGCATGTCGCAGAATCAATAGCATGCCGTTTATCAAGGAGTCGAATGAATGATAAATCTGAAACATGATTGATTGGACAGAATATGTCCCGCGGAGTAATATTCGAATTGTAAATAGTCCCGACATGAGCAATTATTTATGTTTTAGCGGTATAGTTTTGAAATGAATCTTATTAAATAGTTTATTATAAACCACTCATAATATATTATTAATTTAACCACTAGAGTCAAAGATTTTCTTCTGTATTTATATCCACTCAAATTATTTCAAAGCTATATTTTTAAATTAATTATGGTGTATCATCATCAGTCGTAGTGCAACAGCCCGGAAGACGATAAGTGACTATAGAAGACGAAAACGTCTTCTATAGTCCGGTGTATCCTCCACAATCCTCATCTGATCCGGGATTCCAATCATTCGTGCATACTAGGCTACGCCATTGAACTACCGCAGTGTTTCCCAAAGTGTAGTACTCGTACCCCCTGGGGTACAGGAATTTGGTGGGGGTACGCGCCGCACCGGGATTCGGCTGCGCCTGGTGCAACAAGCATTAATACAACATCAATACAACATCCATGCTAGAAGGTTTATCGCATGCGGAAGAAGAGCAATTGTTGGAATTAACTTCAGACGGATTCTTGAAAAATAAATAGGTATATAACGAGTGTACTTTAACATCACTCTGGTTGCAAATGCAACATGTGTATCCAGTTTTAACAGAGAAAGTCCTGAAATACATTTTGCCTTTGCAACCTTATATATATTATGTGAAGTTGCTTTTTCAGCATTTGTAGACATTCAGTCAAAAACAACAGGCTCTTGGATGTGGAACCGCATCTCAGATTAAAATTAATAACCAGGGAATCAAGTTACGATGATATGTCGTCTCAACATAAACAATTTCACTCTTCTTATAATATAACTTTTATTTATTTTATAACCTATAAATGAATTAAATTTTTTTGTTCATGTAATAAAAAAAATATTTATTTTGATTGTTATTAAAGTATATGCATTTTTTATGAAGGGTACTCAGTGTTACGAAAATTATAGAAGGGGTACACAGGTGTCGAAAGTTTGGGAAACACTGAACTATCGTAATACGGGTCTATCAACACTCTCCCGCTCAGATGGTTTCGTATAAAAAACTTTTCGGACAGGTCGGCTCAAGTCCGTTCGATAAAACCCATTTTAGTCGAGTAATTTTGTTAACTTGGATGATGTTGGGTTCCCCAAATTCCTCGTAGACCTCATAGCTATAACGTATGTACCACACTCCATCTTCATTATATATTCTAAAGATCGCTCTCAGAATCATTCGTTCTAAAATCAGAAGACCGTTATCAGATTTGTTGCTGATGACCCAATATTATCATTCATATGAGGACTGACCTCAGCAGTATTTTGTATATCTGTATTATTACGTTCATAGATAGAAGATTGTTTACGGATTCTAAAGTAACGCTAATCGGCCATCTGTACTCGTTATATTATATTAGCAGTGGCAAATATGTGAAGTGGTTAGTTAGTCGAATAAAACTATATATATGTATGAGGCGGCCCGTGTTGTCGTGTGGAAGAAACCATCTTATGATCCAGGGACTCCGGGTTCGTTTTCCGTTGCAGTTGCAGTAGGTACATTTATTTTATTTTTGCTCACTTAATTTCTTCTATACTACTGTCTTATTTCCGTCACCTGTTGCAGTGATAAAAATAGTAATAACATTTATTATATTATTTTATCGACAATTAGCTTTAAAAGCAATTTCAATGCATTTTCACACTATCTTTTGGTGAAAGAGCATTAATCATCATTTAATTTTAAATTGTTTCACTATGAGCATAAATTATCTCGTTGCTTAGTTTTATTTATATAGATTAAGCAGTGAGACAACATTGTCACACAAGGGTGATCGTAATGCCTATATGCGAGCGAATTTAAAAACTGTAACTTATTACACTTTACGTTATAGTATCACGTATTTGTCGTTTAAAAAAAACACATTGAACTTTCTAAAAAAATATAGATTATGCAAACATGATATCTTACTTATTTTTATCTTATTCGATATAAATCAAAAATTTTGAGTTATAAACCTTTTTTTATATAACTCATTTTTTAAAATTATAGGTAGGTACGTGATAACTATGCATTTTTGAAAAATCGGTTTGTCATTAATGAAATAACATTTGAATGGTAAAAAAATTCATAAAATAGACTACAGTACTAACAACAATCGGACGCACATTTTATTAAGGGCCCACATGCCCCACGTAGGTCAAAATGGATCTTTTATGGTATTTTCAGATCATTATCCTGGATATTCCTTAAACGTTGTAGATAATCTATTTATATAATTTTGAAGCCTTATTATCCTTTATATTTATTTTAAATATTTAATGACTGCATAAAGTATTTTTATTACATAAAACAGTATTCTTTTAAACCTCCCGATCTAATGTTTTAGAATATAGTCATATTTCAATACATCCATGTGCAGTGGTGTTAAGATTTTTTAAATTTATTAATTTTTTAACGCATTTATAATACTCGTACCATAAGTAAAATTAAGGTAAACATTATATAGTGAAATATTTACGATAAAAAAATATATTTTATAATCTCTGTGATCCCAAATTTGACAAGAATTAGACATTTTATTATTATTAAAAATCATCCATAATAGGATTTTTCGAAAATGCGAAGAAGACATGGATGACACACAATTTGGCTTCAGAAGTGGTTTGAGCACTCGCAAAGCACTTTTCAGCTTGAATGTTCTAGTGCAAAGATGCCTAGATGTTAATGTTGATGTTATATGTGTTTCATCGATGACGAGAAAGCATTCGATACTGTTAGGCATCCTAAACTTCTCGAACTCTTACAGGAGAAAGGCATCGATGCAAGAGACATTCAACTGATAGCTAACTTATATTGGAACCAAACAGCGAATATTAATATCGAAAACGAAATCAGTGGAGATAAAAATTCGTCGCGGTGAAAGACAGGGGTGTATATTGTCACCTCTGCTATTTAACATGTACTCAGAAGCTATTTTCAAGGAAGCCTTACAAGGTGAATTGGTGTGTATTATGGTCAATGGCAAACATATTAACAATATAAGATATTTCGATGATACTGTGCTGATTGCTGATAGTTTAAAGAGTTTACATCAACTGGTAGAAAAGGTTAATGAGGTCAGTAATTCTTATGGTTTAAAAATGAACCTCAAGAAAACAAAACTATTACTAGCATCAAAAATAGCGACACCAGACACCAACACAAATTTTGTCATTAACAGCGAATCAATCGAACGTGTGACCAATTATACATATTTAGGTACATGGGTCAATGAGAAATAGGACCAGCCTCAGGAAATAAAAACTAGAATTGATATCGCAAGGAGCGCCTTTCTCAAAACGAGACGCCTCCTTAGCAATCGAGATCTTAACCTAGGTCTGAGACTGCGTATGGTACGTTGTTATGTTCTCTCAATTCTTTTCTATGGTATGTAAGAATGGACGCTAAACCAAGAGATGTCACGGAGACTTGAAGCTTTCGAGATGTGGCTGTATAGATGCATCCTCAAAATTCCTTGGATTGACCGGGTGACAAATGTTGAAGTTCTCAATCGAATGGAGAAGGACCAAGAAGTTCTACGTAGTATCAAAATCAGGAAACTACAGTACCTCGGCCACAATATGAGAACACAAAAATACAGCATTCCCCAACTTATCATTCAAGGAAAGATCAATGGGAAGCGTAGCAGTGGATGGCGCCGCATTTCGTGACTTAAGAACCTCCGTGATTGGTACGAGTGTAGCTCCACTGAACTGTTCCGGATAGCAGACGACAAAGATAAGATCGCCTTGATGGTGGCTGACCTCCGCTAGAGGATGGCATAATAAGAAGAAGATTATTCAAAAAATGGGCACGATTAACACATTTGAAGATAATTCTAAAGATACCTATTATAATCTATGTCTTTCACACAATCAAATGTGATAAACATCCTACGGATAATGATTGTTTTATAATAATTTTATTATTGACTTAAGAATAAGGTAGTATTTTTTTGAAATACTAAATATAAAATATAATAAAATACGAAATAGTCATTTTTAGTCCTCTCAAAGATATCTATATTTTTCTCCATAATAAGTATTACTACCATAATATTAAGCAAGCCATATGAATATTATTAACTACATAATGTAGTATTTAGTGAAATTAGTATTATTCATAAAGAAAATAGACACTTTAAAAAAATATATTTCACGACAAACGACTAATTCAACAAATCATATTGAATGTAAAAGAAAACCCCCAGAAGACAATTTTTAGTTATTAAAATTGACTTATACCCGCAAGTGATGTCGCTCACGTGAAATTTATACATTGGAGTGGAAATAATAGCATAATAGGTCGATGCCATAAACGTGAGTTTTTAATCACTATAGTGAAATATTATGTTATGTGGAATAGGGATGGTTGGAAAGTGAAGTTCAGTGAAGTGGGTGGGAATTTTTAAGAACATAAAAAAAATAGTATGCAAATGATTACTTCTTTTGTGACACCATGTATTCATTTTCTGTGCAATTACCTATATGAAAAAATATGAAGATAGATTTTTAAGATATTTTTTTAAATGCACAGCTGAAATAACATAATTTATTATATTAACTTTCATATAAAAGCTGTTATTTTTCCATCAATTATATCATTCTTTCTTAGTGTATTAATAATTCAACATGAAACTAATAGCAGGAGCACTTCTAATCGTTTGCCTTGTGCAGGTAAATACAAAAAGAATATAAATGTGTACCATATATATATTATATTAATATAAATTAATTTACAATAAAATGCGTAGATTTCAACATTTGTATCATTGTTTGTTGTAATATGTACTTAGTTACAATTAATAGTAGTAGATACATAAAGTAGTTCGTCAAAATACTGCAAAGCTTTATTAATTGAATCATTTTTTAAAGAACTGAATAATAGACCATTTTTCTGTTACAGTGTGGCTATGTTTTAATTTATTGTAAATTATGTTTTTATTTTTCTTTAATACGTATAATATAATATTAGTCTACTTAAGGCCGCCTACTCGTCATGAAATAATCCATAATACGCCGGCGACGCTAAAGTAGAAATATTAAATTTCATGAAAAAATCTGACACATCGTTAGTAAAGTTGATATACTTACTAAATATTCATTTTAAAAACTTGTTGTATTTGTGCTGAAACTTGTCTTGTTTGTTATAATTTGTTTCCGACTGCAAGGATATAGACTTTTAGTAAATAATATGAAAATGAGTTAGTTTGGTACCAAAATATATTATATTATACAATAGTAAGTACAATTAATAGAACGTACTACCACCGCTTTTATTTCTTTAATATATTATCTACGCAAATTTACATTATAATATTACGTTTGAAATTGATTTTTTCAACACTTTTATATAGCTCTAAACCACATATTACCATCTTTCAAAAAAAAAGAGTCTCAAAGCGCTGCATTTTTTTTAATCGGGCTTGCAATATTCTAATTATTATGTTTAATTTCTTTATTCTTACCATTTCTAGGCTTCAAATGGCTTTTTCGGCATATTTGGTTCTGGCGAACAGAGTCTTAGCACTACCGTCACTGATGCAATTACATCAGTTGTTTCACCTTTAGCGGATTCTGCATCGTATTTTGATCAGGCAAAGATACTCGCTTACATTCCTTCAATTGCAAAAACGGTGAGTTTTATATTTCATTAAATTAAACTATAAACAATAATCTTTCTCATATTTTATGAAACGTACGGTTTCATTACATTTTTTTTAATAATTATAAATGAGCCAACTAAAGACAAAAATGCAATAATGGCCAAAACTATCAAAGGTAATAGTTTTTATACCTACTTATTAATTCATACGTTTTAATATATTATCTTTGTTGTAACAACGACATGCCAACAAAAGCCAATCAAGCATATTACATATTAAGTATTTTTGTATCACACTTCGATATGTGACGTTGCATCGTTTGCCCATCCAGACCGATATGTACTGTTGATACGATACGCGGAAAAGAAACGAGTATATAGTGATACCAAATAACGTAATAAATACCTAAATCCCCTTATTAATAATCCTGTAATCGACAGAATTAGGAAGAAATATATTATATCTATGGGAATATTAAAATAATAATCAGTACGTCATGATTGATAAAAAGAGAATTATTCGATTGTAAGTTTTCGACCGAAGCATATCGCTCTGTGCTGTGATTCGCATTATTGTAACAATTGTACACATGTACTTACGCAATTTAAATAAACTCACACCCTTCATAATCACGACAACGACTTCTCATCTCTCCTCGTCACTACACCATTGGCCCTCACATCGACGACCCCTACATATCTAACCTGTATGTGCCAGACCGGGACGCTCAACTAAACAGTGAGAAAGTGAAATAAAATAGTGGAAAAGTACCGTTATATTATCTCTGCTTGGCTGAAAGTTTATTTAATACCTCTATGACTGGAAGGTTAGAGGGTAGGTAGTAGGGAAGTAGGTCTTGAAACCGTCTAATCGCCCTAACCTAACTCGCTGTCTTTTTTCCCACGCCAAACTTTTGTTACTTCAATATTTATATCTATGTCTTATATTATATCATGTGAAAGGCCAAATACACATAATATTTTAATTCATTATTTCCCCGAATCCGTAGTAATACTCCGACATTAACCCCCATAAATCGATAGGTACATGTCATTATCAGTTAAGATAGATATTGTATTCTTATTATCATCGGAATTACAATCCAATGTAAGTCTTAACTACTTCCATAAAACTTCTTCACCCACTTCTGTCTGTCATAACTTCTCTCCACTGCCTTATTGCCAAGGATTCCGCATTCCGCTGCACTGTCTAGCGGCCTCATTTTAGGTCTGCCGGCCTTCTTTCATCTTTCATAATAAAATCATTCTTCAGATATGGCCAGACCAATAAAATCATCTTTTTCAAAGTTAACATGTGAGTCGATCACGGCAAAATGTCTAAAATTCGTGGTATAGTACCTTCGTCTCCATATACCATCTCCATATTATAATATGATTCCTAAGATCCTTTTCATCGGGGAATCCGTTTGTAAACTGAATTAATGTATTTATACTATTTTATTACAAGGGGAAATAAAGTTCTACTATATACGATAATTAAACTGGATTTTATATAAATAAAAGGATATAAAGTTATTTTAAAAGTAAAAAAATACACATTTTTAATTACATTAGATATTATATATAAATGTATAATATAATATATATACAAATTTACATTTCCACAATAAGATTTATATAAATCATAATAAGACGAAAGCATTCAACGAATGCTTAATTGTAATCGTATCTTTGGATTTAAAAAATATTTATTATTCTAATGGATTTAAGTTTTGTACTATTTCATTTGAGTCGTTTTTTGCGACCCGGGTTTCGCCTTTCGGCATCTTCAAGCACTGTGTATACTCTCTAAAAGGCAAATACACACTGACAACGAATACTATTAACTCTAACTTATATAACAAATCAATACAATAAAGTAGGTAAAAACTTTATCACCTACCTATTAATTCATGGATCATAACACATAATACATACTGACACAGTGCGTATTTTCCTTTTGGTGAGTGTTGACAGTGCCTGAAGATGCCGAAAGTCGAAACCCGGGTCGCAAAAAACGACTCAAATAGGATAGTACAAAACTTAAATCCATTAGAATTTAAATTCAAATTCCATCAAGTACCTTCGGTCGATAGTATTAATTTAATGTTATAAATATGTATTAGTTTCTCAATGTTTTTAGATCATAGGTAATTGATTAATTTGAACTCTTATAAAAATAAATTGTTAGTAAATTGTATTAATTTGCATGGTTCATGGAAAATAACATTACACTTCCTTTAAAATATTAAGCTCGATGTTTTAATGTAACAGGTCTATTCTGGAATCAAGCAAATCATCGCATCTTTTGGAGAATCGTGGAATAAATGTACGACTGCTGTACGGGTACTTATAATACAAGGTCTCTTGAAAGGTATCATCAACACCGTCAACTGCGAATTGGCAGAATTTACAAATGTCGCTGACAAAGTTACTAATCTAGTTAGCCTTTTTGTGAAGGTTGTAGATGCTTTCGTTTGGGCATTCCTCGATACCTGTAAATGCGCTTTTACATATTATGTAAATAGCGATAGAGGATTCATCAGTAAAGCAAGGTTTATAAGTTGCTGGGCTACAGATGTAAGTACCATTATACTCTTTATAATATTAAATAATAAGTCAAGGCAATGAAGTACCTGATAGTTTGTTCTTTTAAGTCGAGTCGACAAAAAACGAGCGGTTCTTCAAATTTTTCCCCCTTCCGGTAAAAAAATGGTGACCCTCTTCTGCCCCTTTGATATTACAAAAATTTAAAGTAATGGACCTATATATTTACGAATAAGTATTTTTATTCCCCCCCCCCCTTACACTCCAGGGTATTGCGCAATATACTCGTAGTTCCGCTTCTGTCCACAACCATGACTTACCTGCTGACACGAACTTCATGACTCGTCTTAATAATATACTTTCTAATGAAATTAGTACGTAATAATAATTTCTATATGCGTTTCCTGGGAATACTTATTGTTTCTTTGCCAATGCGGGAACAAACCTTCCATTCTCTTCTAATAAAATGAATAGTCTTTACTCACATTTTTCTCAAATGGAGTTAAGAATAAGATGTTGCTTGATAGATGAATTTTTACAATATTGCTAACCAGAGCTACAAAAAAACACAATTTTAGCAAGCGTTTATAATTTTTTTAAACCCTACATGCATACATAGCTGTTGAATAAGAAGGGGATCATTAATATGTTATTGTATACATATATTAAGTATAACATTATTACATTTGAAATATGAGCATTTTATCTCCAAATCACCTAATAAATGTGGATGTAACGTTATTTATTTCAATACGGCAGCATTAATACATAGTGGGTGAATAATAAAAATATTATATTCATCCGAAATACTTGGATCGACGCTGTTTAAATATATTATGTTTCAATTCCCTGCTCTCTCAGCTCGAATATTTAAAAAAAATCCAGTCATGAATGTATAAAATACATATTTGTATACTCATTGTATGGTAAAATAAATAAATAAATAAATGAAAACAAACTATAATATCGATGTAGAAGCACTTCACAGTGAAAAATATACTACTTCCATTGAGTTCCGCTTGTAAATGTAATATGAATAGGAAAAGAAAGTACACCAATATGAAGTACATAGGTATGGTATGTCTCGTAATATAAGAAAACTAAATAATATAGTGTATTCGATGAATTAATGATTGGTAAGAATATCTGCTATTTATTACATTAACTCTGTAGAGAACTTCTTTCTAAATACAGTTCATACCAGAATTTTTCATAGATGTCCTAATATGATTTATAAATATTACCAAGTAGGTACCTTTTCTAACACACTAATTTCTCGTGTCGATGGGTTAATTACCTATTTTATTATATTTTATTCTATCAGCGGATGCATTATCTTTAAAGAAAGTACCTATTATTTGTATTGATTTTTTAAAAGTAACTATATAAAATATGTATACAATAATATTGTGTTTTATAATGAACACAATGTCTATTCACCAAGAATTGACATTTAACACCATTTGAGTTTTTACTACCAAATGTATTATTTTATTTAAATAACTTTTCAGATCACACCAAAGGTCATTAAGGGAACCTATTATGGCGTAAAAATGGGATCAGGGGTGAACGATGCTGTTAACTATGACGTATTGCAACCAATCAAATGTTTATTCCGTCAAATGAATGATACAATATATACTGTTGCGGACATTTTTGATTAATGCAAGTACAAGTAATCTCCGGACTTTCCTGTGTCAATTATTACTACATGACTGAAAACTGAATGCATTCTAAATCTTTATTTTAATTTTGATTCTCTATTAAATAGTTATGTTAGTACGATTAAATAATATTTTTTTTATTATAATTAAAAATATTAAACTATAAAATAAATAATTTTATAAAAATGGTATTTAACAATCGATTTTTAGTTTTTAACTATCAATTGGTGAATTTTCAATCATTTTATCCCATCGCAAATTACCCGCATAACAAGATCGTCCCATTTTCCTGCATCATTCTTCCATGACATCCATTTGGAAATCTATTTATTTCATAAGATGTACCCACAGAACAAGAGTTCCCTGGATGTACCTGAGTTTAACTAGTTTTTTCAGATTTCCAGACAAAATTGAGTCAAGTATGAAAGTCATTATGTACTTAAATATATACCTATAGGTATAATATAAGTAAAGAAAACTCTTTGAAATCAATATTAGGTATGTACAAATTATTAAGGAAATTATTAGTAATCAACTTGTCTGTGAAGCAAACGGATGAGAAATCGAAATAGTTTTATTACCAAAAGATACGAAATTCCCAATTGAGTGTAATATAAACACAAGTCTGTTCCGGATATTGATTTTGAAAATAATATGTGTGTTTGGATCAATATACTAATTGTATTAGTCCGTAAAATATTATTATTCGATAAAAGAAACTTTACTAAATAATAATTACTATTTTCCCTCATATATTAATTTACATTTTTGACGAGGAATAGTTATCAGCCACTAACCCAACCTATATCCCCTGGATCTCTTTACTGGACCCACCCATTAAAAAAAAATTGATAACCACTACTGAATATGACAACTTGGGCAAGGTTGGCTGTAACCCACTGGATTTTGAAAATATATCAGATGGAATTCAACGTCACCCGTTATTTTTAGATTTAAAATTATTAATTTTATGGCAGCCAAATTTGTAGAGCAGCTATTTATGAAACTGTGGTAAAATGACAAAAAAATGTATTTTCACTGTATGGGTCAAGTTCAAGGACCCAAATTGTTTGGAGAGGAAATCCGAATAAAATAAATTTAATATACGTGAACAATCGCTTTTAACTTTATCACTGCCAGATTTTTTTACCAGGTGGACACTTGTAAGCCAGTATTTTTGGAATAAAATAAATCCCTTAAAAATATGAAATAAGAACAGAATGACAAAATTCGCTAGATGCCTCTGTGGGTAGAAGCATCCCCCTTAAATGCATTTCACATAACGCAAAAACATAACTAAATTATTGTTGTATTGTATTGCATTGGGTAATCCTATTTTATGGGGCGCCTGAGCATTATCTCTTATAATAATACTCTTCATCTGTAGATAATCATCTGTGGTATTAGGTTTGAATGATTTTACTGTGTGTGATTTTAAGCCGGCTCTTGAGTAGGGCCGGGGAGGGTTTTATATTTCCTTCTATGGTTAAAAGTAGTATTGTTGTAAAAGGAATTTAGATTTTAAGTAAAAGCTTTCTTCTTTACTCTTCAGTCTGAGCCACCCCCCCCCCCCGACCGAGCCCCGCGCGCGCACGCTCCCATCGTTTACATCCCCGACCATCATTTGGCCTTCGACTGTCTGGCGGTTGGTCCTAGATCCGGGTTGTCATCCTTTGGATGAAAAAAAAGGAGGTAGGAGGCGAAGTTTGGAATTTGGCCGTCAGCCACACCAGCTCCAAGTGAATGTATTCTGAAGAAGGAGAAGAAACAAAACGAAAAAGATTCTTACACCTTATCTCTGTTCGCTCATCAAAATTTGAGTCGCGGTGGATGGAAATACTCCGAGAGTGGATGTGCAAAACTCTCGGCCAAAAACCCTGTCGCTATCTGAAATCAGAAAATGAGTGTTATTGTTTGGTTTGGTTTTTAGGAGGGAGGCTTTCTCCTAAGATTTGTCCAGAGTCTATCGAATTCTGTAGGGACATTTTCATCATAATCATTGAGATTGTTGTTGAGTGGGTTGGGGTGGTTTATTATGGTGGCGTAAAATTTGATGGCTAGCTTTTGGATGTATTTGTCTAGGTTTTATATGTCTAGATCTCTATGTAGAGTTGAACATCGAACATAAGGTGAGGCTTTTCAGATCGCGCGTAGGGATAAGTTTTGAACTGTTTGTACCTTTTTGATGAGTTTGGGGCTACCGTGTGCCCATATGGAGCAGGTGAATGTCATGATTGTGTCTAATTATGGCGGTTTATAAGAGACGTTGCCTCTGAGGGTTAGTTTGCTACGATGTCTTATTATTGGCATTAATCTGGCCTAAATTATTGTTTGGATGCACGATTCTTTTATAATGTCATATTTTAGACAAGTAATTGCATGTAGCGGCGAGAATCCGTTTCTGTTTACCTGCATAAGAAAAACGGCCGCGGTCGACCCGATTGTACGGTGGGATGCTTGTCATAACTTGTTTTTTTTATGTACTATATTAAATTTATATTTTACTCAGGACGTAAGCATCGCTATCCATTTATTTATTGCTATTTATTTTAACTCTCATGAAAATGTGTCACAAACAAGGCCTGAACAAAAACGATGCATAAGTGCGAGTGAGAAAGTATTCGGCATCCTTATAATCTCTGCAACACACTCTAGAGTATGATAAAAGATTTACAGATGTGTGAGATGATTTGTTGTGGTGTCGCCACCAAATCTTAGTTTGTTGCTCAACTAAGTGTCGATAACCTGCGAGCGCGTGTTCCTAAAATTGATACTTTTTGTCTTAAACATAAATTCAGTGGTAAATATTTTTAGTTAATTAAGTAGAAAAGATGGTTCTGTGTGTTGTATTAAAATGTGGTAGCCGTACTGATAAGTAAGAAGATTTCCCATACATGATTCACGTTTCATAGGTAGTTGATACAATATGTTCCTGATAATTTATTTGCATATTATTATATATTTTAATATAAGTGACCTAGTGTTTCTTTAAAATATCTTAAATTATGAATATCTTTACCTAATAAATGGTTACGTTTTGACCGCTTAAAAATACTATATAACGTAAAAAAATAGAAAATTATATTTTAATTCTGAACGTCTAGTGCGAGCACTAGCAAAATGGTCTTATATTGAACTTTTCACAGACCTTCCGACGTTGTCCACGCACCCCAAAATTATTTTTAATTTGCCACAGACCCCCTCAGGGGTCACAAGGACCTATAGAGGCCTGTAAGAACCACTTTGGCTCAAAACAAAGGGTGATTAGCTGAAATCCAAATAAATTATATAAAAACTGAAAAATATTTAATACGTCATTTTTAATGAAAAATGCTAAAATTGCAAAACCGGCCCTGAATATTTATAAATATGTCGAAGGTATAAATATTTTTTAAAATTTTAAATGTGATGATGGTTTCACCAAACATTGACATAGTAAAACCTTATATTTTTTATATCGACGTAAAGCGAATATTAACAAAATGGTTGGGGAAAGATTTTTTGGCAGTCAATTAAATTCAAATTCATTTTTTTTTTTTTTTCATACCGTGAACATTACAAATTACGAATTTAAGACGTTCGCGGCATGACATTTAAAAACAAAGAAACAGTGTAAAGAAGAAATAAATATGTGCAGAAAAGAAAAGTAAAAGGTACATTATAAAAAAAATTAAATAAGTATAAAAAATATTAATTATAAAGCATAGAAGCACACCGAATGAATCAAGTTGACCCTATTTTAAGAATCTATAAAACAACGTCCATTATCCTCCTCGCGTAGATGGAATATATCAATATCCGAAGCGATTTGGTTGAACAGAGTTATTGCCCTCCCAATTGGCATCACCGATGGCAGGTTAGTTCTGCTCCTCGGGAGAACAAACTACTGATGCTCCCGATTTTTAAGATTTCTAATTAATCAGAGACACACAAGTCAATATTACCAAGAATGGCAGAGTTCTCATATACACCACGTATAAGTCGAAATAAATACGTGGCCATATATTGATATATTCTAGCGTTTAAACTCAGTATGTAAGCATACTTAAGAGGAAGTCAGTTGTCTACTTTTTCTTCTCGAAATATTGCGTAAAATGTCTTATATCTCAGTCTGTGTTTTCTTTTTTCATTCATTAAATCTATTTTTCTGAAGAGTTTTTTGCCAATTTATTTTGTTAGTCAATTGCAAATACAGAGAACACTCTATGGTGGAACGCCACTGGATTACTTGACAAATAATATGTAGAAACTGTCAATATTAACACACTCATTTTGATGTTCTATATTAGTTTTTAACGTTTCTTTCCTATGCTTTATTATTTCGTTTGCTTTTTGCTACATTTTTTATTCATCCTCCATTATAAATATCGTAAAAACCTATTAATCTACAATGCGATCCACATCAAATTGCTTTGATTTTATTCGATCAATTTTAGTAGTATTGAAATCCGTGCCACGTGCAACGCGCGGTAATTGGCATATCCATTTTAGGGGAATTTGAAAAGCACACCCGGACCACTTTAGTGGGTTTTGAAATTTACCCTTATTTTTAATCATACGTACTGACAGTTTTTGGCGTTTTTTAAAGCTCATTCTTTGGCCATCATATAGGTACCTAACAAAAATATACATATGTGACTCAAAATTATTGTTCTTAAACTGTTTTAGGGGGTTTGAAACTAGGCACTTCTAATAATTCTTTTAAACCTCACAATTTCAATGTCGCGTATAAAGTAAAAAATAACCATGTCATTTATAACATGCAGAACTTTTGCGATCAGGAATATAAAATAAATAAAATGAAAAAAATAAAAAGCCTTTTTATTTCTTACAAACAAAAGTAAATGACAGTTAAATGACTATCTTTTTCCACGGCGCTACATCCCGGGGTGGGATTTGGCCTCCTCCACAACCGCTCTCCACTCACTCCGGTCTCTCGCCACACTTCTCCAGTTACCGATTAATAAAGTTAAATGACTATATCTAATTAATATATATATATATATATATAACCTATGAATATATCTATTATGTATATATATCTATCTATGGTTGTATTATCTACTTATTTTCTAGTTTATATAATATTAATTATTATTATATTTTTTTATTTTTTGTATAATACATAATATACGAGTATATTAAGATTTTTTATTTATTTTTGTATATAATACTATTAGATAATGTTTATAAATTGAATAATGGTATGTAATTAGTTTGTTTGGTTTGTAAGAACCCCTCTTCGGGTGAAGGCCTCCTCCAAAGTGTTAACCTCTGGCCTTTCTGGTTTCTTTCTCCATACCCGTTTGATTTTGTAGCTAAGTATTCGTCTTGTCTGGGTTGGCCTATTTTTGCATTTAGGTCACCCATTATTATAAAAGTTTTATGTGCTTGGTTAATAGCTTTGTTTACATTTGTATAAAAAGTATCATATTCTTCTTCTTTCGCTATTTCTGTGGGTGCGTATACTTATATGACAGATAATTTGTTTCCTTGTATTTTTAAATTCAATAGTGATACTCTACCTGTTATTACCTATGAAGTTTTCTATGTTATTCTCTTGAGTTTTTATGTATTAAGAATCCGACGCCATCAAAAATAAAGAACACATTTGGTCATGGAATACAGGTGAGGCAAATTCTCAATCCACCAGGCACATAACAATACTATACATCCTATCGAAGGCTATACCCATTGTACCTGTACATCTTTGTGATAAAGGTCATTAACTCAACCTTATGTAGCAAGTTGAGATAAGCAAATACATTAAAAACATGTCCAGATATGACTTTATTATTATAGACGTTAACTTTTTTAATAGTACGGTTCTTAAACTGTTAAAAATGTACTTAAGATATTTAAATAATCAGGAGAATATTAAAAATAGATGAAGACTACGCCATTGTTGTGGGTGAAAACCGAATTGGATATTGACATAAATTATATAGCCTTTCGCTCTATCACAGCCAACCGAAATTGGAAAAAGTTGTCAGAATCTTCAATTTCAGTTAGAGTTGACCGTTCTGAAGATAAGTTTATAGCCCGAAGCAGTTGTCAACGTAAATGACTCGGATAAAGTAGAATTAACAAAAATGACATCCGTGTCCGATCCTAATAAGATCATAATATGGGCCACCAAAGAGTGGAGATTTGTATTAACAAATTTTGTTTTTACGAGAAATGAATGTCAGCCACTTGCTCAACTTATAAGTTCCATACCCTGGACCGAAACACAAAATTAAAAACCAATATGTGTATTTGCCAGAACCAGGATTTCAATCTGGGACCCACAACGATATAGGCCATCGTTTTAACTTAGTTAACTTTGTTCTTCTTCTTATTGTGCCATCCCCTAGCGGAGGTCGGCCACCATCAAGGCGATCTTATCTTTGTCGTTTGCTACCCGGAACAGTTCGGTGGAGCTGCACTCGTACCAATCACGGAGGTTCTTAAGCCACGAAATGCGGCGCCGTCCACTGATCTTTCCTTGAATGACAAGTTGGGGAATGCTGTATTTGTGTCTTCTCATATTGTGGCCGAGCTACTGTAGTTTCCTGGTTTTGATACTACGTAGAACTTCTCGATCCTTCCCCATTCGATTGAGAGCTTCAACATTTGTCACCCGGTCAGTCCAAGGAATTTTGAGGATGCAGCCACATCTCGAAAGCTTCAAGTCTCCGTGACATCTCTTGGTTTAGCGTCCATACTTCCACACTTTAGAAAAGAATTGAGAGAACATAACAACGTACCATACGCAGTCTCAGACCTAGGTTAAGATCTCGATTGCTAAGGAGGCGTCTCATTTTGAGAAAAACGCTCCTTGCGATCTCAATTCTAGTTTTTATTTCCTGACACTGGTCCCATTTCTCATTGACCCATGTACCTAAATATTTATAATGGGCCACACGTTCGATTGGTTCGCTGTTAATGACAAAATTTGTGTTGGTGTCTGGTGTCGCTATTTTTGATAGTAGTAATAGTTTTGTTTTCTTGAAGTTCATTTTTAAACCATAAGAATTACTGACCTCATTAACCTTTTCTACCAGTTGATGTCATCATCATCAGCCGGGGTCAATCCACTGCTGGATGAAGGCCTCCCCAAGCTTTCTCCAACTCTCTCGGTCCTGTGTCGTTCGCTGCCACGTATTTCCGCCGAACTTTACCAGTTCGTCAATCCAGCGGCTTTTAGGGCGACCCTGTGGCCGTTTCGTACCCCTTGGGTACCGGTATGACGGCATTTGTCCAGCGGCCGTCCTTTCGGCGAGCAATGTGTCCCGCCCATCTCCATTTCAGCTGTTTGGCAACGTGTAATAGACGTCGCGTACTCTTGTCTGCTTCCTAACCCATTCGTTCCTCTTACGGTCCTTTCGCGTGATGCCCAACATGCACCTCTCCATGCCTCGCTGTGTGACTCTTAGCCTTTGGACATCTCTCGTGTTGAGGGTCCACGTCTTGTTGATCCACCAGTTGATGTAAACTCTTTAAACTATCAGCAATCAGCACAGTATCATCGGCATATCGTATATTGTTAATATGTTTGCCATTAACCATAATACCCACTGATTCACCTTGTAATCCTGTAAGAGTTCGAAAAGTTTAAGATGCCTAACAGTATCGAATGCTTTCTCGTAATCGATGAAACACATATAAACATCAACATTAACATCTAGGCATCTTTGCACTAGAACATTCAAGCTGAAAAGTGCTTCGCGAGTGCTCAAACCACTTCTGAAGCCAAATTGTGTGTCATCCATGTCTTCTTCGCATTTTCGAAAAATCCTATTATGGATGATTTTTACTTTTTGTTAAAAACCATTATAAAAAAATAATACCTGTTAATTATTGATGTATGAAGTTCCAACTACCCCGTGAGAATTCAGAAGCCGCTGAACTATTTTGATCCATGCATGCAATCTTGCAACTTGCACGATAATACGTGTTGAAACGTTAATTTTCTTGTTATGGCCGCCGCGATAATACGTAGGTCAGCAGTAAATCCACAGAACAGAATAGATAAGTTATCTGAGTTCCCTGAGTAAATAAATCTATGCACGTATAAACGGACTATAATCGTAAAATAATCAGACGGGCAATTCAAAAATCCAAGGCCATCCATCAAAGTCCTCTTAAACACAATATTATGTAACACCTGGAGATGCATGGTGCAATAAATAACAGCTACCAACTTATTACGAGAAACGCTATACTATTGAGGAAATAATATAAATAAAATAAAATATTAATAAATATTTGACCGCTAGTCATTTCGGCCACCACCATGGTTTCACATAATATATTGAAGAAACGACTCAGGAGCTGAGAATATTCTGAAAGGAATTTAAAAATGATCCTTCTGGAATCTGGAAACATATCATAGTAACAGGAGATTGGCAACAAGCCGTATTTATTCCAAGAAACGCTAATATTATAATCTTCTTCTTTGTGTAGGAATCTTCAGTTGCTACGCCACTCCAGAAGTTGGCATGCAATCCCGTTTTCCCCAGCTTGTATGATGTCGTTGATATTCCATTTCAGGTGACATGCCTTATGTAAGAACGGGTATTCTATGTTTTTCAGGCTGGATCACCCGAGTTTCCCTATTTTACCATATTGTTTTGAGTGGGCATTAGTGAGAAGTCTGTTGAAGGCTTTTCATCGAAAATTAAATGGCATTACTTATTATACGAGAAAATCAAAATAATTGTTATAAAAAAGAAGATGTCATGATAAATTATTACAAAATATAATATTATTTTATTATCAAAAAAAAAAACAATAAAAAAGCATGAAAGTTAATTGCGTAGAGAAAAAATGCATAATATAAAATTTTAAATATTTATTCTTGGTGACCCAAGAACGGTATTTTGACTCATATACGGTATAGTCACAATAGTATTGTCATAAAAAATCAATGTTTTTAAAATAAATATTTAATATTTATTAAAAATATAACTTATTCAAGAATATTTTTACTGCATTAGTAAAAACTTAATTAACAAACTTTAATGATAAATACATCAATAATAATATAATAATAACAACAAGATGGGATCCTTTGATCGTGTTGTCATACATTAAATAGGTCCATATTATATATAATCATCAACATCAACGTATTTCAACCAACTGCTGGCTGACGGCCTCTTCAACCTCTATTTACTTTTCTCAATTTCTTGGTCTTCACTTCCGAGTTATTTCACCGAACCTTAACATTTCATCAAGCCAGCGTAACTTGACGCGACCTTTCGCCCATATTATATCCCACGGTACCACTGGAATATCACATTCGTCCAGCGGTCATTCTTGCATGTATTGTCTCTTTATTCATTAGATTTAAATTAAATCTATTAAAGGATAATCCAAAAATAGCTTTAATTTAGCACATAAAATATGGGATACGGCCGATACGGGTATTATTTTTTCTTTGTTCGAGATCAAATACCTATAAATTGAAAGAATATACATCTTCCAGAATTTATGTTTTTTATTCATTTAAGTTCCATAAATGAAAATTACTACTCCCCAGACATGTCTATCAGATAATGCTATATATTTGCTGTACTTTATTCTTCGGTTACTATAAATGTCATATTTGAAGACCGTTTTTATTGTATTGTTCTTTCTTCTAACCGACTGTCTAAACTAAATGTTAATTTAAATATCAATAATTTAATTCTTTAAATATTGCTTACAACATTAAAAATATAATTACAAAGTGGATGATTAAATCGCATAGAATTATAATTTTATTATATCGAACGGGCTTATACAAATGTGCATACAGCGCGCGTAACCACGTTGCAACTACTACATTGTACTGACACTAAAGATTAAAGAAGATAGTATCTAGGACAAAACCGAGCTTATCCGATCGCTTATATTTGAGTCGGCAACCTTCCTGAATTATTATGAGTCACAATCAAATTATAGTTATAATAATAAATCCTCAAGCGTGTTAGAAAAGATGAGAATGTTAAAATATATTATTTATACATTTTAAACACAGAAATATTTAAAGACATGAAATAATTATGATTTATATAAATTAAAACGAATAAAAAATATTATCGAGGAACACCAAAATACTAGTTTAAAAATAAAATACAGTTTATACATCACCGTCCGTCTCCTTACGTAATGTGTCTTTGTGACTAATAATATGGTGGTAATTAATGTAAAACCAAAAAAAAGTAAAGTAAATAATACGAAAAGCATAACTTAAATTTTGATTTGAATAATATGCAGCTGAAGAAACTTTAAAAAATGTAACCTTCATAACAGTACATACCATTTTACGGAAATCAGACTATTATATAATGACAAATTAAAAATATTATTTATCAGAATATTAACAAAGATCTGAAAATGAAGACGGTGCTAATTCTCCTTGTTTGCATTTTCCAGGTAAAATAGTAAAGTTTTTATCATATTACGATGTATGTAATAATATTAATATTGTATACCTACACTATTTAAAAATAAAAATCCTAGATCTAAGACCTAGTTGGATACAAACACATAACTACTATCCTATGCATGGCGAGTGCTTTCGTTTTATGCATTTTTCTTTTCGCAAATAATTTACATGTGGTTTTTTTATAATATTATTAGCAACTGGGGATGTATTGAAATGCTGTTATAATGCGTACTATTTAAATAAAGGTTACTAAATTTGGCTCTTTTATCAGGACATAACAGCACCACAAGTTTTACTTTCTTCTATTTAAAAAATATATTTTATTCAATACCAAGTCGACTAAAATATATTTAATAATTACATATAAAAAATAATAGCAAGTGAAAGCATGATAAAAGAATTTTGGGGGACTCCTGATATAATCTATGTTACACCCATGATTTAAATTACAAAGATGATATCCATATTAACAGTGATATATAAGCATTGTCATTAATGTAGGTAGGTACTTTTGTTTGTTGCTAAAAGCCTTCGTCGGTATTTTAATAATCGTTGTGTGTTCTTTTTGCTGAGATCTTTTATACATATATTATAATGCATCTGAGGTTGCTCTAAGTTATGTGATTTATTAAAAGAATACTATAATCTTTAATGTTATGAGTATTATGTATTTCAGTATGAGTATTTTCATATATTTTCTAAAATTTCAGGTATTTGGCTTTAGTCTTCTTCCAGATAAAATTTTCGCCAAAATTCCAACGTTTTTACCGACAGAAATAATAACGAAAAATGATATAGTCGGTCAGCTTGGTGGCCTTTCTAAAACTGTTGGTAGCGTTTCGGATATAGTTTCCAAAGGGCTGGGTTACCAGATTTCCAATGCGAATGACTTTATATCAAATATTTCCGTTTCTACCAATGATGAGAAAATGAAGAATGCTGCAGAAGAAGCCGTCAAATCTTTAAACAGTATCAACGATAATGTTGTAGTTCCATTAGAAACCTTAGTTGACTTTGTTAGCAAAAAGGTCACGGAAATCAAAGCTGCGTCAGAAGAAGTGATACAAGTGGTCGATTCAAAAATCAATACCATTTCCGATACAGTACATAAGTAAATCATCATATTTATTTTATATTAAATTACTCATTAATTAGGTACTTCTAACATCGTCTAAACCTAAACACTCTAAACGGTAGACATTTTAAACTGTAGTAGTCAGTGGAAAAATTTATTATTTTAATCGATGTTTAAGTAGGTACGAGTACTATAACTCAATATGAAAAATAAATATCCCATATACATAATATATGTGTACTGATAACGGATTTTTTCTTATTTCCCGTCTACATAGAGATTAAAAATTTAGTAGGTCCATATTGTAAATACGATGAAAAAACTATTGTAAAATTTAGAAATAGTCCAGATGGGGTTTCATGCAAAGTAATACAATCAATTACTTTATAAAATTCAGAGTTAAATAAGAATGTCATAACTTTATATCAATTTTAATCGATATTGGTGTCATTATAAGTTCTTAGTCTTTATATATTAAGATGACATATTTACATGTTTAGCATTGTTTAACATTTCAAATATATCTTCGTTTTAATTGATCGTCTAAAATCATAATCGCATTTTAAATTAGCGTGCACTAAAGACAAGTTATCAATGATTATTGTGGCATTAAAAACTGATGCATCTATAAGTAACTCTTATATAAATAAAGCTTCTATAAACGTTTCCAAAACCATTTTACGTGGGTTTCCAGCTTTCTTGTTTTTTTTCATACGAATAATTATTCATAATTTATAAGGATAAACTTCAAATAATGCATATGCCATCAAGTCCGGAGTATTAGTTTCAATGTTCCCAATATTTTAATATTGTTTTTATAAAAAATATGTCAGTGAATAAATAAGTTTCATAATTCCATGGACTACATACTTTATAAACGTAAATTATCTTTTTGAACCCAAATTATTATATTAATAATTTATTCACTTATGTATACATATGAATGAATAATTACCCATTTTCTCGATCCATTGATTCTTACACAAGATATTATTGGAAAACATCATGCATTTTTTTGCCTGATATCGAACCCGTGACCCATGGCTTCAAAAAACCGGCACTTAACTGATGAATACTGACGAGACAACAACGGGTTGTGCAGAATTATCCGACGAAACTTCCGTGTAGAAGTAAGTTGTTAAAAATAATATTTTACCGTACATAGCAAATACCAGTGGCGAAGGGTGACTTTTGGAAAGAGGTAGGCTGTATAGATCTGATAAAAAGAGCACACTTGTCAGATATACCTACTTACAAGAATAGTACGATATTTACTACAAATGAATAGGTACACACTAGTAAATGACAACGACACACTAATTCAATGAAACTTCAAAAACTCATTGACGACATAAAAATGAGCGATGTGTTTAAATTACGTATTTTTCAAAACATGAAAAACCATCAAAGTCATTAGATAAAATTTATTTTTATTTATAAAAACAATCTATTCTTATTTATTTATTAATATTCGATTAAACGCCGTTGAAATTATTTTTTTAATTATCTAATTATTAATGATTTTGGACAAAGTGCGCAGTCGTGACAACATTATAATGCGCTAATGTTTTAGGCTCTGCCATAGGAGCTTATCTTATTTCGTACAAATCAGCAGACTTGCTGAGGTTACGAGACGTAAAGTCCATACGAAAAAGATTCAGAATTATTTCACACATAATCGGAGATTTATTAACGTCGAGACGTCGCAGCGTTTATTATTTATTTACGGCGCGCTGTGGTATATTTTTTAATACCTTTGCAGTTGTTTTGTAAACTGTGTAATACATTCATTCCTAAATATACAACATCTCTCGTATGCAAAATAAATTATTTTTATATAACATAAAATAATGAAGTGATTAAGTATATTGTTATGTTCAAATAACATAACACACAAGTATACATAATGATATCTGTAGATATGATGGCAACACCATTTTGCCCGGCGACCTGTAAAAAACATAGCGACATGGCAGCCGAAACGTCAACACTGAAGTTGTTTTCTGACAGGTTCCGCCGATTAAGGATGATATAAAAAGATAATCCGGCGTGATTACGAGGCTTTTTTATACCCAGCCGTCGTCGAGTCGAGTGTTAGCGTAAGCCCCCCGGTGAACTTAGTAACCGGTGGGCTTACTTTAAATTCAGTGCACCTTTTTAACCTGAAAGAACAATGTCAAAGGACTGTCATCCATCGAGTTGAACTGCAAGTATTAATCTGTATCGTTCCCGTGGTCTTTTGGTATTTAGCATCCGGACATCGTGGCTAGTATTATGTTTCTATAGTTAGATCACCATAGCTCCGTTCCAATCTATTTAAATTCAATTAAATTCTGGTGTTCTTAGTTTTACCATGTCAGATGTATACACCATTGTCTTATGAGAAATTATATTTATTTATTTATTATACTACCGCCGACTTTTATTTAACTGTTCCTATTCTTTATTTTGTTACATCTGACATAATCCCCTCCGGGGGTTGCATTCTAGTATTCTCGTTTCAGAACATTCTCGGCCATAAGATTAAACCGTAAGTTATATTGTTGGAAGGCATGCGAGCGGCGTAAGGTTCCGGGGATCGAGACCTACTTCCTGAAATTAACGTGCTCCTGGCTCTATCCGAATTCCCTTTTCCGTATTTTATAATTCCAATTCCCCCTGATATATATATATGATACCCCCTCGTAGATCCTATTTAGGTACCCTTAACACCATATCATATTACTGGCGCCCTGCCGCAGTCCCCTAACCTCGTTCGACTTGCGTGCCTCCATTTTGTTTTTACTGTGAATTTTTTTATCTAAATTTCTTAATTTTTTTATCTAACCCGATGTCCGTGAAGTTGCTTAGTTACTTTGACATTTGTTTTTTCTTAGGTTGGCTACCTTAGTTAGTGTGGTTCCCATTTACGCCGGCAGGCTAAAATTTGTCGCGGGAGTGTTCCGTTGTGCACACGGACACTTGATTCACTGTTACATTTACATCGAGTTAATCCTCCATCAAT
This sequence comes from Rhyacophila brunnea, assembly GCA_022495005.1. Classification (NCBI taxonomy): domain Eukaryota; kingdom Metazoa; phylum Arthropoda; class Insecta; order Trichoptera; family Rhyacophilidae; genus Rhyacophila; species Rhyacophila brunnea. Next base: position 54,023 of record JAGYXB010000569.1, on the reverse strand, counting down.
TTGAACTTATTTATTCTTTTGTGATCCTACACTAAAAGCCATTGCTTAAAACTATTATCTTACAAAGTTATTATCGTGTCTTTCGACAAGTTGGCGTATTTTTTTCTGCAAGGAACCTAGTGGAAGGCAGTCCTTTTTTCACGTGGGCCGCAACAATTTGGAGGTATTTCTTTTCATTGTTAACATTGATTATTATTTGTTTTGCCGGTCTCTAAACTATCTAACCACATTTTCCGAGGTATCCCTGCAATTGTGTTTGATTTAATCATGTGTTTGTGTTTTTTTTAGCGAATCAAAGATATAAAGGACGGGTGGGCTCTTGTGTTTTACCTAAAAGCTTGAAAGATACGTCCTCATTGTAATTCGTCGTCAAGGACCAAGAAATCATCGGAAAAACTACTAGAATCAACACACCACTGACGCTCATCGCTCTCAACAAAAGTTAAGAAGTGTATTTTTTTTTTGCTCCGTTAATTTACCAACAAATTCATATTTTTTTTCTTTCTCTCATGTGTTTGCGATGACCCTCAGTTTTTGAACTTAGATTCTCATATTAACTTAAATTCCTTTAGTAACTTAAATTCCTTTAGTAACTTAAATTCCCCTGTTAACTTAGATTCTCTTATTAATTTATTCATTTCAGTAACTTCATATATATAATTAATTCGATTCATTAAAATCAGTAATTGTCGCGTCAAAGAATGTTTATTGTTGTAACTTAGAGCAAATACCTATGCTGATGGTGTCTTTTAATTACGAAAATAAATTTCTATTAGTGTCCTTGACTATTCAATGTTTAAACACAATTTCACAAAATAAAATAATAACTTTACTATATATATTATATAGTTAATGGATTGACTCGGCGTACTATTTATCCAATTAATTTATTATTGACGTCTTTTGGTTGTCGGTATTAAGCCTGTGGGCCTCGTAGGGGCGGCCAGGTCGAGCGGTGCCAAAAAATGTATGGGGACCACCATGAAAGCGCGGAGAGTGAGCGGTAGACAGTCTGGCCGCTCGTCGAATTTGCAGCGTTTCGAGCGGCTAGCTAGCGGTGTGTCAAACAAAATTGACTGTTTCCTCGCCCTTCCTTTCCCCGACTTCAAAAAACGTCTGCAATTGGTAGCGTTAGGTAGCCGCTGCTATGAATCTTTTGGATCACAAAATAGTTTGTGTTTTACGCGCGTCTTAGTTTGCTATTCATTTTTATTTGAAGGTAAATACCTACTAAGCCCATATTATTATAAATTACACTAGCATGTACCTATACTTTTAAGTTTTTTTTTTAAATATGTACAGGTATAAATAATCTAATGCATTTAAGTTTTGTACTATGTATTCCATTTGAGTCGTTTTTTGCGACCCGGTTTTTGACTTACGGCATCTTCAGGCACTATGCGCACTCATCAATAGTAAATAAACACTGTCAATAAATGCAGTTAATTATATCTTATATAATAAAATTAATACAACAAAGTAGGTACCTACCTATTGAGTCAAGATTACCTACATATTGCCTGAAGATTTCGAATGCAGAGATGCAGAATTCCTCCAACTCACACGTACGTGTACATATAAAAAATAAACCACCAATATTATGTGTCATCACTGTCATCTTCAATAATAATTGGATAGGGAAATAGATACGTTGTTATTGTTATTAGGTACGTTGGTAGTATTCTTTATCAAGTCTCTAAACCCGCCACTGATATAGGTACACTGATGAAATTTATTTACGATATTTTTAGATTTAAAATGCACATTAACCTTGATTTTGATATTAACAAGGTACACAATATGTAACAGAGCAAGGTTCCAATGAATTCGGCGAATGGCTGATAACCATTCCTCGTAGGTAACCAAGCTTCTTTGCCGGACGAACTATTTGGCGTATGCTCTTGGTCCGCGCACTATGTAAGATATAAAAAAAGTCTATAGGTATTATAGCAGGTACGTCCAAAATATTGTAATTTTGAAATCGGAAATGTCTATTTTTAACTAAATACAAATACATACCTACTATAATTACGTTATTCCTGCTCCATTGTATTTTTTTAATTATGCGGAACATAAAATGAAATATTATTATTATTATTATATTGCTGGCGACAAAATAATTTTGTTATGGGTGTAATAATAATAATGCCGATTGCTTACGCGGCAACTAATAACTTTTTTATTAATTTATTACGTCAGGTGTCATGTTTCTTGTCAAAACCATACGCGGTCAGCGCTGTGAAACCTTTTATTATTTTATTATATTATTTAATTCTGAATAAAATAATGTATAATTAATTTTTACCAGATTTTATATAATATTATTATTAACGTTTCAAAAAATGCGCTTGTGCGTTACTAAACATTTCAAAGTTTTCAATTCTTATTGTTTTTTTTAGTAGTTCGGCATTTTTTCTGGTTCGGTTAATCTTATAGGTATGCTGAGAATTCACTGTTTTTGTGAAATACGGGATTTTTACATATACAAACAAAACCCGCTTCTGTGTGGGGAATTATATACATAAACCTTTATCAATTTTGATCTAGTGACTGTCGGGCTATGTAAATTATTTATGTTTATTTACATAATATTTTCCATATTTAGCTTTCCATGTATAATAAAATGAACACTTTATAAATACACACTTGTTTACGTAGGCGAGTGTAGTCAAGATCTCAATAATTCTTCTTCTTCTTGGTCGTACACTCATGGCTGAGGATCGTGACCAAATTTGAATTTCGTCTTCCTTTGAGCGACCAAGACTTTCCATCCTTCTCGATCTTCCGCTTCTCTCAGGGCAGAATGGATGGTGCAATAATTCTTACATGATTACAAATTCACCAATACTAAAAACGTTGTGGAACCGCCATCATGTGCCGAGTTATGCCAAGTCCCAAATCAAGATAAATAAAAAACATTATATAAACAGTTTTAAAGTTGCATATCAATTGTTTGCAAACATTTGTATAAAAACAATTCATAGATACTATTGTAAACAAATGTGCATTTTTTTTGTATTTCGCCACGAATAGAAAACGTATGCAAACGCACAAACAAACGTGCGAGCGTGGACGTGTCTACAGATTTTGTTTCACTAAAAGTAACGCCGTGTGGTCTCGACGAATGTTGTTTTGATTAAATCTCATAAATCTGTATGATACGGGCTGCCCAGACTACATTTAATTGATAACAATGTGTGCAGGTGAATACGTGCGTAGACTTACAAATGTTTGTAATGTGAATTTGTTAAGCGATATCAGTTTACAAACAATGTGGGTATTTCTCAAAAAGATCATACAATACCCTCTGGTTATAATCCAAACAACTCTGTTCAGGTTCTCGATTTCTTTAAATATATTAAATAAATTTTTATATTGAAAAGGTGACGTGCCACTGGCTCAAACCGCTGGTAAAGGACGCTCCTACGTGGGACAGGCCAAGCATTTGGAGCGGATAATTAGTCTAGACTTCATCGCGCGTTGCATGAGCGTTACCACCAGGTCCGCGGCCTAAGAGTATTTATTTTTTTTAAATTTGTATTGTCCACTGATTCCTTTATAGTCGATACATCTTAATTTTTTGCAGAATATCTTTTAATTTATTTATACATATCCCGGTCAATTCCCGGTCACAGATTATTTATATTTTTTTAGATATATTTATCAATTTAAACCTTAATCATTTTATAGAATCGTTATTTACAATTTTGCCTGCAGTTTTTATTCTCATTTATTTTAATACGATTACAATTTTACAAGTACAATCTTACAAGTACAATCTTATAATTACAATCTTACACTTACAATCTTACAATTACAATTTCACAGTTTTTACGATATCTGCAATATATTTTGATAATAATATTAAACTCTTACAGTTAATTTTATGTTCTTGTATTGTCTTATTATTTATACGTCATTTTTATATAGGCGTATTTAAATCTATTTGAGTTTTGATATTTGGAGTGGGGAGTAACAGGGTGTTGGTGTTTTTTTTATATATATATCTGTGTTCTTGATTCTTCAATTCTCATCATAAGTTTATTAAACTTTTAATTTTTGTAGTTAAATTTTCTAAATTTTTCGTAATCTGATTTAACAGACTAGCTAATCAGTTTAACCGACAGGTTTTCTAGTTTGATAATGATAGATGAGAACGTATCTGAACGTAACGTTAGCGCTCCGTTCAGTTGCCATGACACTTGGACGGAGGCTAACCTTAAATGGGCCCTGTTTGAAAGGGGTGTAGACGCAGTAGGCGATTTGGACGCCATGCGTCTGCAGGCTCTCGCCTGGGAAGCGGGAATTAAGGCCGGCCCCCATAAGACTGCTGATTTTAATAATCCCGGAAAAGACTTAGTAAAATCATATCGAATTACCTTTGACGGCACGACTCCCGTGCACGACTTTATACTGAGAGTTGAAGAATTAAGGGAGAGCAGGCACACCTCGGCTACATGTCTAATATCGGGTTTTCCGGATCTCCTCAAGGGGGATGCTTTAAGGTGGTTTCGCCACAAAAAGGACTCTTTTACGACTTGGGAAAGCTTAAAGAAGGCCCTGTACCTACACTTTGAAGGTCCGGACGTCCTATATAAAATCTCGGACGAAATTGCCAAAAGGGTACAGCAACTCGGGGAAACGGCTTCCAAATATATATTAGACATGACCGATGGTTAAAGATGGTTGTCATGGGACTCGATGACAGTTATAAAGCTATTATACTAGCAAAAAAATTTAAGACACTTGATGAAGTAGAGGAATGTTGTCATATGATAGACCATTTCAAGATGGGTCCAAATCGGAAATCAAATTTAAGCACCCAACCTCTTGGGCCATCGGTGGCCGCTTGTTCGTCAAGGCCGCAGTCCAAGGTTGCTCCTCGCACTCCAAAACCTCCTGTAGAATCCAACCCCTTAAATTGTCGCAAATGCTTAAAACCCGGTCACCACTATTCAAATTGTAGGACTATCCGTCACCCTATATGTTTCACTTGTCGTAAGGCGTTTACGACTTCCTCGCGTTGCCCGGTGTGTAAAGCCGCAGGCACCAATGTTTCTAGGGTCAACACTTCGTCTTCCGGACCAGTACCTAATACCGCCTCGGGAAAAAACGGAGGGCGCCTTCCGGTTGCAAACCCTCCATAGAGTACATGGATAGGGAGTGGAAAGCTTGGCTGGCATACGTCGCTTATTTTCAAAATTAATTTCAATTTCTCCGTTAACAAGGCCCAACCACTTGGATGACAGGCCTTTCCTGAGCATTTCAATTGGTTTGGAGCGTTTTGAGGGTCTGCTGGACTCAGGGGCTTCCGTTAGCTGTATCAGCGAGCGGAAGTCTCGGAGCCTAGTGGATGCCGGTTTCAAAATTTTACCTTCTAGAGTCTCTATTACAGCAGTTGACGGTTCAACCCAACCTGCTATCGGAGCCATTCGGGTTCCGATTACATTAGGCCGCCTTCAGCGTACCATTTTCTCACTGTTGTTTCTAGCCTTTCTCCAGAGTTGATTCTCGGAATCGACTTTTGGAAAAAATTTAACATTGCGCCAGAAATTTTTAGTTTAGTGCGGAACCAGCCGGTCCTTCCAACCCACGTTGCGTCCATTTGCTCTCTGGATCATATTTCTCTCACTTCTGTTCAAGCCCAAACCTTAGAGTCTATTAAAAACAATTTTTTTCTATATCTTTCGAAAACTGCGGTTTGGGTCGTACTCATTTAATTTCTCATCACATCGAAACTACAGGCCCACCTATTAAGCAAAGGTATTATCCACTATCTCCTGCCAAACAGGCTATTATGGAAAAGGAGCTGAATGAGATGCTGGCTTTAGGTGTGGTCACTCCGTCTAATTCCGCTTGGTCTAATCCCACTATTATCGTTCCTAAGAAAGATGGTTCCGGGAGATTGTGTCTTGACTCTAGAAAATTGAACGCAGTTACAAAACCGGATAGATACCCTTTACCTTACATCTCTCAAATACTAGATCATCTTCGCGATGCAAAATTTATTTCATCTATAGATTTATCTAAGGCAATTTGGCAAATTGCGTTAACGCCAGAGTCTTGCGAGAAGACAGCCTTTGTTGTTCCTCGCCGAGGATTGTTTGAGTTCAAGGTCATGGCCTTCGGCTTGCGCAATGCGCCAAATGAGCTGCAACGATTGTCTGATAGCCTTTTTATTCTAGCCTAGAATTCGAAGCCAGGGTTTTTTGCTACTTAGATGATGTCATTATCGTCTCGGAGGATTTCGATAGCCACTTAGTTTTACTATCTAGAGTCTTTGATAAATTTAAAACCTCAGGAAAAACCATCAATTATAAGAAATCAGAATTTTGCAAATCAGAATTAAAGTATTTAGGTTATATTGTCAATGAGAAAGGCTTACATTGTGACCCTGTAAAATTAGATTGTGTTAAAAATTTTCCTACTCCAAAAAATATTAAAGATGTAAAATCATTTATCGGCCTTTGCTCATATTATCGTAGATTCATTAATAATTTCTCTACTTTAGCAGCACCTTTAACAAATCTTACTTGTAAAACTAAGAGTCCCTCGAATTTCATATGGTCCTCCGAGGCTGAAAGCGCTTTTGTCACACTTAAAAACGCCCTTATCACGGCTCCAGTTTTAGCTTGCCCCGACTTCTCGTTAAAATTTTCTGTGCATTCAGACGCATCGGCCTTCGGCATAGGTGCGGTCTTAATGCAAACTTTCCCTGATGGCGACCACCCGATCGCATATTTCTCTCGTGCATTAACTTAATGTCAGAAAAACTATAGCACTACAGAACGAGAACTGTTAAGTTTAGTCGAGTCTATTTATTACTTTAGGCAGTATTTGGAAGGAAGTCATTTCACCGTAGTTACCGATCACTCTAGCTTAAAATGGCTTAAGACGTTAGATAACCCGTCTGGAAGGTTGGCCAGATGGTCCACTAGGCTTGCGCAACATAATTTTGACATTGTACATCGCCCAGGCAGATTGCATACTGTCCCGGACGTTTTATCCCGAATAAATTTAGCTTCAGTAAATGTAACCACTGTTTCTCAGGATGATTGGTTTGATTCTACTTTTGCAACCTGTCAAAATCATCCGACAAAATTTCCAAGATTTAAAATTATTAACGATAAACTTTACAGATTTAAAGCAGGAGAACTTCCTTTTGATGATTCTCATTGGAAGGAGTGTGTCAAGCCTCAAGACAGGCTTGCTCGTATTAAAGAATTCCACGACTCCGTTAACTCTGCACATTTAGGTATTTTTAAAACTTTCAAACGCATAGCGTATTTCTATTATTGGCCTAACCTCTTCAAGGATGTTGCTAAGTATATAAATTCATGTAAAATTTGTAAAGCATATAAACATTCTACTAGTAACCTCCCCGGATTTATGATTACTCCTAAAGTAGTCGACCGGCCTATGCAAACCTTTTCCATTGACTTATCGGACCTCTTCCTAAATCAAATGCAGGCTTCATGTTCGTTCTCTCTGTTGTTGACATTTTTAGTAAATATGTTTGGCTACAAAACTACTAAATTTTTTAGAAAAAGAAATATTTTTGAAACATGGCGTACCGCATTGTATTTTGGCTGACAACGGTCGTCAATTTATCTCCAAAGAATTTAAAAATTTTCTCTCCTCTTATAGTATCCCAAAATTATTTTTGAACGCTTTTTATACACCCCAGAGTAACACCGTGGAAAGGTATAATCAAACGATTGGTACCTCCTTGGCGATTCTAGTCGGAAAGGATCATCGATCCTGGTCTGCGCATTTACCCCATGTACAGGTAGCTTTAAACTCCACCGTTAATCTTGCAACAAAATTTACACCTTTTTTTCTTATGCACGGGAGAGAGATGATATTGGATGGGCGTTACCATTTCCCTCGCGATTGTCTGGCTGATGTAGATCTAGTCCCCTAGACGCTGCAAACCGTTCTGTTTTCCCTGACCAGCTGTTGAATCTCCCGGAAATTTTCGAGATGGTACATAACCAGCTTCTTGAAAATTTCCATTCCAGCGCTCAGCGTTACAATTTACGCAGAAAACGGGTTCAGTTTGACCCTGGTGATACTGTCTGGAGGAGAAATTTTGTTTTATCTAAAGCGGCCTCATATTTTTCACACAAATTGGCTCCGAGGTTCGTTGAAAACATTGTTTTGCAGAAAATTTCTCCTACTGTGTATTTACTAGGTGATCTCAATGGTAGATCTGTCGGCCGATTTCACGTTAAAGATATTTTGAAACAGTAAAATTCCTTTTCCTTCAGAAAATTAAGTTCAATTTTAGTAATCTTTCATATGTTGTGTACACTTTCACCTTCAGTTTATTATCCTAGTACGTTCCGACTAATTTTTTTTGTGCTTGGGCCCCCAGGCTAGAGCCCTGTCAACCGCCCCACCCCTTTTTTGTTGCCATAATTAGGCAAGTAGCTAACATCCATTTCTCGTAAAAACGGCTTTGTTAATACAAACGTCCACTCTGAGACCCATATGATTTTATTAGGGTCGGATATGGTAAAAAAATGTAGCGTGGTATTTTACTTATATATAACTTACGAAAGAATTAACTCTCAAACCGAGATGTGATTCTGCGCTCACTTTTTGACATTTAAGATCGTTATAGTCTAGTTAATCATCATGAATAGAGTCACGCTTGAACAAAGCAAATTACATATCTAAATTTACTTTAAAAATCAGTCGTCGATTCTCACAACTTAGAGATAATGTTTTAATCGCAGAATTGCGTTCAGCTATAATAAGGCTCATTTTTGGCTTGATGGGTTTAAAATTGCCTCATTATGGAGTGAGACCATTTGGTGCGTTTTACACGCTGATGGCATCATCGGAACATATTTCTTCAAAAGTGAGACCAGAGCTCGCGTTGGGTCAATGGAGATCGTTACCGAACCATTATCAATGATTATTTTTGGTTTTAGTATTCATATATTAAAAGTTTACCTACCCACATTTTTTTGTTAGCTTTTTATTTTTTTTTAAAGATTCTACAATCGGTCTACTAGTTGCATTATTATAATGAAAAATAATAATTAGTTCCACTAAATTTCACACAAAGCTATGAAAAAATCAACGAAAACTATATCCATAATAATAAACTAGCCATTATGGCCGTTCCTGCTGAATAACCAATTGTACCATGTAAGCGCAATGACACACCATTCTGCAGTAAAATGTTGATGTCTGATATAAAACTATTTGTTTACAAAGAGAAAATTTTATAATGATAATAATGCTAGAAATACACTCATGTTACGTACGCTCATATACTATAAATAAACATACGACATAAACGTAAAGTTCGATAGTTTTGATAGAAAATAATATGACGTTGGAGCGACGCCTGGCGAAAGAAAACGATGCAATAGACTTAATGTAAGTGCAGTCGGATAAGTGATGTAAGAGCAGTCGGGAATATTATTGGTATTTTTTTTTAATACACCCTATGTAATCTGTGCGTACTAGAAGAAATCTCATTATGCCCTAGTTCAAGGTTAAGTTGTTCTACTAGAGAGCAATCAGAACGTAATCAATATTAAAAACACTAAGTGAATTAAATGTTATTTGTAGCTCCTTTTCAAACTATTAAAATTAACAAAATGCGTGCAATTACGTAAGACGAAAATGTGTAAATTTGCATAAAATTCTTCCAATACGCATGGCATTGGTGATGTAGTGTGATAACTTAATGTGGTTATGATAAATAACGGCAGATTTTGCTAACTGGGGCTATTAGTATCATTGTCGGTAACTCCATATTTCGCTACTTTAAGATAATCGCAAAAAAATGTCGAGCACAGTTAAGTAGGACTGCAAGTAAATAACATTGCATGCTTTTTGCACGTGACGCGAGCTTATCGTGAGCTCACACGTACTCACGTGACATGATGGTATTGTATTTATAATATTACAGTTTGGCGACAGTATCCGTATTTTTCTAATCTCCTTTTACAGTTTTGGGTTTTGTCGACCTTTATACTAATGCAACACTAAATAACATTTATAATTTAATTAAACATTGTATTCTTTTTTACAGGATGCACTGAAAGTGATGTGATATCGTGTGTGTCTCATTCTGTAAATAGCTCTTGGTGGTAATTTAGGAATTTGTGGCATCTATTCTTGCTTACACGATGTTGCAGATACATGCAAATCTTTTCCGACGACTTGTGCTCTTTGTTGTAAATCAATCAAAAGAGGCGCAGGAACTTGCACAGGTAGTACGTGTTCATACACATGATTATTGTGACCTTTAATAATTATTCTATATTCTCTATTATCATAATGTATTCTTTTTATTTTGTATTTTATTAAGATGCTGGGTGCGAAAGGAAGAGGGCGATGAGTCGAAAATCGATACTTTTCAGGAGAGGCAAAACAAAATTTGCGTCTTTGAGAATATTCTTAAAATTGTAATTAAACCGAAAATATAAATTTTTTTGGAAATTATTTTTTGCACTAATTGTCTATTAAAATTGATATACTATGGCATAAATTTATCATATTTTCAATAGTTATGGATTTTACTATATTTTTTGACATATCCCTTTCTTCCTTTCGTATTTTTTAACAAAGAATATAAATTTACAACTTATCTCTTTTGACATGTAGGTACAAAAGGTGTGATTTTATCATTTAGTGACAATTTAAATTATTTTTCCCCTCCAGACGGAGCATATGGATTATTATAATGTCAATCATGTAATCTGGCATTTATTATTGCAGGTGTAAGATGTAATAGTTTAGTACTTTCATAGGATATAGGTAGCTGGATTAAAGTTATTATTTAATAAAAAAATAGTTTTATTTTAATACATTTATATTTGAAACAATATGTATAAATTTGATAGATAGTTAAAAATAAAACCAAAGGACATATAATTTTATTTTAATACATTTGACACCCCGTAAGTCCGGGTAGGGAGGGGAGTCGGGGTCACACGGCCGATCCGACCTCCGCGCTCGACTCTCCGGTCGGCCTGACGTTAATTACGCCCTCGTAGCGTGCCATCGGCAGAACGCGGGAGCCACACGACCAGCTTCCACCCCTCGACTAGCTCAGAATAGTTCAAGGCGGTCAATAGTAGCTGGTTTTTAGTTCGGTAGAGTACGTTCAGTGTACGGTAGGTCTTTACAGTTGGGGGTAAATGCAGGATTGACGGGATGGTAAAATGATGAACGCACGTTGTTCGTAGCACAAATCGTTGCCGAACGTTTTATTATTAATTAGGGTTCACAACAAAAACAAAAAAAAATTACATACACAACACAATACACATTAACACAATTATTAAGTTTCACACGGTTATAAAATTTTAACAGCCCTAAATTTATTAAAGATGGGCGCCTTAGGCTGTCAATTAAAATCTAAGGTTCACAGACACACAGTCCGTCGCGTTTCGGAGACTTCCGCTAACTGCCTCGCCAGCCTCGACACCTACCGTGTCGCGGCCAGGTCTCCTCTTTTTTTGGCATTATCGCTGTCCCTTTCAATCTACCCCTGAACATTCACCCCTCTCTATCATTCTCACCCGCGGCGAATGTTTGGCCTTTGCCTGGGTTTTACCGTAAGGGTCGTCCAGGTCACCTTTTTGGCTGGTAGATGAAAGTTACAGCAATTTCGAAGAATTGAAACCAAAAGAAACAACAATAGGTATTTTACTAATACGATTTAAAAACTAAAATTGTCTCGCGTGACCAACCTTTATCTCGCCCTATATGGTAATTTGAAGATTTGTAGGTAATTAATACAAATTATCCTATTCATAGAGTGGCGATAGAAGGATTTTGGCTTGGCGGAATATGAGAAACATGAATGTGGCATCCATATCTTCGCTCGTACTTTACCCTTAAGGGGTCCTCCATGCACGTAGAAACGTGGAGGTATCACATTTATATAGTAAATCTTCTTCTTCTTCTTTCACCCTGTCACGACCCAGCGTTGGGGAATAGGGCAAGCACAAGATCGCGCCACTTCCCTCGATCCATCGCAAACTCTTGCGCCTCCCGCCATTCCAGACCTGCAGCGCGTAGATCGCTTTTCTAGCACCGCTGCAGGGTGAGGGAGGACCGGTCACGACGACGGAACTCTTGAGGCTGTGCCACAAGGGTACGAAGTGTCGCACTCTTTTGCGGCATTACATATTTGACAGCAGTTAGAAATAATAACTGGAACATATGATTTTATATTATTTTTTACTTTATATTGTAAATAATAGTTACGTATTTGATACAGTTAGACATAATACTACTTGTCAAGTCTTTCATGAAAATTATCCGGATTTATATATGGTACATTTATCTGGGATTGACAAGCAAAACTCATGAGTCTTTATCGATTAAATATGTAGAATACTGAGATCTTTTTTCTTCTCCTTATTAATTTGCACTGGACCACTGTAACATTTAGAAGGTTCAAGGATAACATGCCTTCCTCGGCGACTAAAAAATATTGACTGGAATTGTTGCAAATCATCCAGGCTATTTTTAAAGAGGATGTTATTAGCCTCGGCACTTTTTTTTAAAAATTGAAACCACTTCACCTGCTGGATGGACCCTTCAGGAGACTGGCAAAATCTAAAAACATGTTATACATTACTTTGACTACAAAATTATTATCTTTTTTCGTACAATTTTTAACTAGATTGTACTAGTCTCTCGGTCTCTCGAACTTTCATTAAGTAGAAGTGCTTGTGTTTTGGTCGATTTACTAAGAAATCATTATTTATCTATTGATACTGAATACAAATCTTCACAACTTAAACAATTGAATAATCCTCGAGTAGTCTTGATATTTCTCTAAAATAGCATAGTTGTTTAATACCAGTAAATTTACCTTCATTATTATCTCCTGAATCAGAAAATGGCATCGTAGCTTCTATTTCTTGGGCTACTTTCAACTGTTCTTCAGTAAGACTACTGGTCTGAGAAGCATTCAGTATATCATAATTAGTAGCCAATTTACTAACTGCAATAACACAAACATAATCAATAGTAAACAAAGATAAATATAGGTACCTAAAATAATCTTCCTTGTAATACTATCACTTCAAAAATCAATTCATTATGACTGTACTAATGGAAGATGATAATGTAATTTGAAACTATAAAATAATGCTAATGATAATATGTGCAGCACTGTTGAGTAAATTGAAACATTCGTTGAAATTGTTGATTTAAAGAATTATCATCACTTTAATGATTGCAATAATATCGAGGTTATGTTATGACGTTTACTTACCTGTATTATTTTGAGACATTTCCTTCGCACGCCTCATGATTAATTCGATTCTTTCACGAGACAAAGTAATAAGTACATTATTATTGTATTATTAAGTATTTTGACAGCCTAAAATCGGGAACAGCAAATAGCGATGACTCGATGACGTTTAACTCGAACTGGTGTGAACAGAGCAAATGGTCGAAAGCAATACGGCGTTGTCGCGACTCAACGCTGTCTTCCTTTCGGCGTGTGACAAAAATTAAAGTTTCCCTGCGAGATGATTACATTCAACGCATTTATGCTTTCGAAATATTACGAAAAATAAATCATCGCATATTGTTAATATACAAAATTTACTTACATAGCGGCGTTAATTCGACTGGTCTCTTTTCTGCTTTATGCTGTTAAATGATAAATAACATCCGACCACCATTTAACACTGTTATCCAAGCTATGTGGATAACAGGCACCGCTAGCTCAGGGTACTGGGTTTCCACACTATCTCTCTGATGAATTCCAATCCTGTTACGGAAAGGACCATCGAAATCAATTGGTATTCGATGGATAATGTTTACCATACCGCTGCAGGAGTCAATTGCGAGCACTGAAAACTTGACTCTATTGGACGCCAAAGCCTTTTCTATGAAAGAAAAGGACATAAAAGAACATAATATTATGGGATACTGAGATTCCCGGTGTTCCAGCGGCTAGCTCAGGCGTCCATCGAACCCCGAATTCACAAAAAAAGAAATTCAAACGGTTGGAGTATAAATAAAACACGGTCTTTCGTGCTCGTAACGTGGTCTTCTTATATTTTACATTTTCTTTAAACGTTTACATATTTTGTTTTAACAATAAGTTTCGCAGGTCCTATCCTATCGGAAAGGGGACGCTTACTAATTACTTTTTTCTTTTTCAAACTTCGCGTACCCACGCCATTCCAGCAAAAGGGACTCTCGTGATTGGCCAAATTTTATCGCATGATCTTTGATTCGGCGAATCACGAGCCTGACCCTGGCGCAGGCGCGTCGAAATTTGGACGTTGCCGACAAGCGCGGCAAAATTTATTATATTTAAATACTTATATTTAGTCTTAAAATTATCGCTTTCATCCATCATCATTTATACTTTTTAAATTAAATTAAATTTATCTTAATTACACCTCCGCCCAATATGCGATTTTCACACACAGGACGAAGGCCCTTACTTATAAATAAAAAAATACTTACGTGGTTGAGCAAGGAATCAGATTAGATGTTTTATGAAGCCGTTTCTAGAGGTCAGGGTTACGTTTCGACTTGAGCTACTAAATGATTATTTTACACCGGGAGAAGCCCGCCTGTAACAGGGGTGTATCATTCGCCCCATCTGGATTAAAGTCGAAAGGTACGCCCTGATCTCATCGGCCACCCATCCAATTCCTTGTTCATCCGTTAAATACATGGCATGATAACAGTTTATATTCAACTACAATCTAACTATTCTAACAAAAAAAAAAAAAAACAACTAACTTTACGTATTGTTTCTATATTTATTTTAATTACTATTTTCCTGCTCAAAGCAATGTTCCTGAATAAGTCAGAGTTTGATTTATTTTCCTTTCTTATTATCATTTGTCATAATTTATTATTATTTTATTTTTCTCCTGTAATGTCGTGCGTTTATTTTGTTTTCGTAATGTTTTGTTATTCTTCTCGTTCTTTTATACTAGTCAGCGAAGGGGTCGTGGAGCTGCAGTCTTTGACTCTTGGGCTGTCCAGTTTTTTTGTATTCCGAGAGGCTACATTTGTAGACGTTTGGCCTTCGTTCGGAATTATTATTTCGTGTTACGTTTTTCTTCTTCTGGTGCAATAGGAGCGTACCTCGTTTGGCGTCGTCTGCCTTTGCAACCAGGGCGTGGTAGTGGCGTTACTATTGAGCCAGGCTCGTTTCGAGCAGCGGATATCCTTCTGTGGAAAGTTTTCCACTCATCTGCTGGTCTCTGGAGTATCACCTCATAGATGGACAGGTACTGTGTCTCTATCTGTTCCTATTACTGCGGGCAAGGCATCGTATAGTGGTACAACGGCCAGGCTCGTTGACGGCGGCACGGCTTTTTCACAGGTACTAGGATGGATTTTCACAATAAGTATCCTTTTCCCTTTCTTTTTTTTGTAGATGGTTACACTTCGGAGGTACCTCTTGTTGTTTCACGATATCTTTCAGGCGTCACGTCCCTAGTCTCTCCATGAACCTGCGCGAGAAAGGAGAGTGCGCATTCTCCACACCATCAAGCTTTGGTATCATGAATTTTCGGCTACGCTGCCTTTGGATGCGCTTACTTCGAGAGGTGGCTGCCTTTGTGCTTCCAAATTGTCTTCATCTGTATTTATTCTTTTTCTTTCTTTAGTAATTTATTCGTTCATTAGACTTCCTGTACTTTAAATTTATTCGAATTTACTTTATTAATTACTCCTACCCCATACATTAAATAGCTACTAATTTTATATAAAATCTTCCCATTGTACTTATGGTACTTACTATCACATTTAATATTTTACCCTAATACCCATAATTATTTTACAACATTGTATTGACTGTATAAATCACATTGATATTAAAAATTGAAATATTCCACCCTCTCATTATATTTATTTCTAAATCAGTACACTTAAAACTGTGTAATTAACTTTATTTTTAGTGAAACCCATTTTATTTAAAAAAAAATTGTTGTTTCGTTTTACGCGCCCGACATCCTATTCCAAAGGCGCGCCGCGCCGATTTGCGGTGCCTCTCACGTTTTATTATTATTTTTTTTTTTTTATTATTGAAACCCCGTTGAGAAATTTACGGCTTATTGACTCATTTTTTTTTTTTATCACAAGCATACAATCTCTACTTTCATCCTCTTATACCTAATTTTAACGTATTATTAAAATTTCACTTATCAACTATAATATACACTTCGTCGAGTGATGCCGTATTATTCCCGTTCCGTTTTCGCTGTGTTAAATTTACGATTGGTAATTTGTAAAGAAATAATAGTGACGGTCGTATACTATTTTCCTCGTTTCTCTTTGGATTCAAATTATTAACACGGCGTAACTTTGAAACAGGTTTCGCGCTACTGTAGAATATCGTCTTTCCTGTTTATAAAATTGTTTGCGATTTTCAATGTTAATGTTTTCGAATTCATTCATATTTACTTTATTTGAACGGAAAGAATTGGCGTCACTTTGCGAAGTGTTATTTTTAAAACTAGAATGTACATTTTTCGTACTAATGAACTTAATATTACAAGGCTCAGAAAGTTTGTCCTTAATTAACTTTATATCCGTAATTAGAAGAATTTCCGGATGTTTTATTCGTATAATCTACACATTTCACTTCTAACAGCAACTCGGCGTTCACCCTTGACTCGAGGGTTGGCGACTGGTCCTGCTTCATCTCCTCGTGGTCGAGCCTGCGCCCGCACAGATTTGATTCATCTCAGCTTGCGCGCCTTTTCAGCCCTCTTGTGAGGCTCCCTGGCCTCGCGTTTCCTTTTTCTCTCCTCACCGAACATCCCATGGTCGACTAGGGTACACGACATGTTAGTGATACCCTAGGAAAATCGGCATTTTGCTCGCCGTTTTTCGTCGTGAGTGGGCCGTGGCCTCTACGAGCCCTCCTCGCTGGATACCGTCGATGATGTGTCTTGTCTCCATAGGTGGGATTTGTGCAGCCATTCGTCGTACTGGAGACGCGCTGGAGCTACGGTCTCCAGCACGACGCTAGGCGCGGTCAGCTCTGTATGTGGACTGTCTTTGAACACCAGAGGGCTCTCCCGGTTTGATGTTGGAGACAGCACTTCTTCTTCGATAAGGGTTACGTCGGAGTCCACTTTTTAGTTAACCATTTCTTGGTTGTTCCGGCTCCTGGATCATAAACTTTTATTTAGCGTTCGCGGGCGTAAATTTTATTTCGCAGGTTCGGAAGAATCCATGCGATTCTTCGAGCTTCACGTTGCCAAGGCGCCATTGAGATTCCCGGTGTTCCAGCGGCTAGCTCAGGCGTCCATCGAACCCCGGATTCACAAAAAAAGAAATTCAAACGGTTGGAGTATAAATAAAACATGGTCTTTCGTGCTAGTAACGTGGTCTTCTTATATTTTACATTTTCTTTAAACGTTTACATATTTTGTTTTAACAATAAGTTTCGCAGGTCCTATCCTATCGGAAAGAGGACGCTTACTAATTACTTTTTTCTTTTTCAAACTTCGCGTACCCACGCCATTCCAGCAAAAAGGATTCTCGTGATTGGCCAAATTTTATCGCGTGATCTTTGATTCGGCGAATCACGAGCCTGACCCTGGCGCAGGCGCGTCGAAATTTGGACGTTGCCGACAAGCGCGGCAAAATTTATTATATTTAAATACTTATATTTAGTCTTAAAATTATCGCTTTCATCCATCATCATTTATACTTTTTTAAATTAAATTAAATTTATCTTAATTACAACTCCGCCCAATATGTCATTTTCACACACCGGACGAAGGCCCTTACTTATAAATAAAAAATACTTACGTGGTTGAGCAAGGAATCAGATTAGATGTTTTATGAAGCCGTTTCTAGAGGTCAGGGTTACGTTTCGACTTGAGCTACTAAATGATTATTTTACACCGGGAGAAGCCCGCCTGTAACAGGGGTGTATCAATACAATTAAATTAAATGAAACACCGTGACAATTTAACCTCACTGTATTTAATGAAAATGTATGTATGTAACATAGAAAAATCACCACCGTTCACAAACGACGATGTTATAATACATAAATATTTACGTTATACAAAAGACACAATATTAGCGTCTGCAAACTAAAATATTAACACAATAAGTTTTCAGCAACTAACCCAACTTAAACCAAAATATCCACATGTGAGTGAGGTTATAATTAAAACAAAAACTTAAAATTAATTAATACTAAAAAAATGAAATTGAAATGTATTTACAGCCGCTTGGCAATTGCCAAGCGGGAATCGCTCCTCCCAACGTCCTTTCGTTCCCAAGGGTCAACCAGAAAAGGGGGAGATCCAAACAAAATTCGATCGCCTGACGTCGATCCCCCCACCACTTATCCAACCCGGAAGCTTGAAGTGCCAACCGTAGGAATTTAGTGTTGCCCGCGAGAGAAAAACCTCTCCACTAATTATGATTGTTAATTAGCCCGTTGGTGACGTCTGCAACGTCACAATACCCCATCTGTCGGGAGAAATTGACGCCGCAAGAGTCAATTTGTTTGTGACCACAGCATTCCTTGGGTCTTCTCATGGCGGACTGTCTCCTCTTGAATGAAGGAAGGGTGTCTCGTTTTCTTGGAAGCGGGTCCCTCAGTGGCGCAGGACAACCAACTGGGTTCGGTGGAAGTTTGGTCCGGGTGAAAAGTGGTGACGGGACGAAGCAGTCGATCCGCTGATCCAAGAGTCTTCTGGATCCTTTTCTGGATGAGACTGCCGTGGCACTCCTTGATTCCTTCTTGCCTCCTCAGTTAACCTTGTGTTAAAACATTCGCCTTTTTTAAATTTGCATTTTAACTTAACCTATATATAATTAAATGAAACTACCATGACCATTCAGGTACATGTTTGGATCTGATAGTTCTCAAAAGTGAGGTGCTCACACAATATTGAGCATACAAGAAACTTATTGCGCATCCTCGAACAATGAGGGTTTACTAACACCTAAATACAATATTGCTTATGCTATTGTCACCTTGCGCTGGCCTTGTATGTGAACCCCTATTACTGAGTTTAAATCAATAATACTTTTCTTTTAAAACAAGAAATTTACAATATCGTTAAGCAAAATATAGCTTTACAATAATAACTGGGACATAATTTTCCCAAACAATGTCAAGAAATTCGGTCGATCGAACGACCAAATTGTTTCAGTTGGCAGGCAGTCAGATTTATGTTCGCGCATCAATCCGACTGCCTGAAAACTTCATCGTACAACGGACGATAGAAATTCTCTCAGGCGAAAGTGTCGCCTCCAACAAAAAATATATATTTAATCAACTACAAAAGTTCGTGCCCATGCACTAGATTGATTATTTGAGAGCAAAGGCTCCCCGTCTTAGACTGTTATGCTTAAGCAAGCTACAACAAATCATGCTCGTTTGCTCGTGGAGCGACCATTCCTTGGTATTGCGGCATGGGTGAAGCCCAAGCTTACCTTAAATCTTAATATTAAATATTGAAATATGCAAGATGTTTTTAACTCATCATGCTTTCTTACTGTTGCTTCCATAGCAAAAACAGTAAGAGGGGTTTATTCTAGAGAAACATAAGAAATGTGATGCAGCTGAAGACGGTGGTCGCGGGCGACTCTCCCAAACCTTTCCCTGCAAGAAAACTACAATACAATAAAGTCCTAATGCCACGTAGGCTTAAATATTTTATACATGAATAGATACCTCCGATTAATCGCGCGGAAGCTTTATATTGTTATGTTAATCGCACGACTCTATACCCTATGAACTGCAATCAGCGTTGTATGGTGGGGACTCCGACAGCAGCCAAGGCTCTTTCTTCGAGACTACGCTATTCTTGTGTGTGTGTCTGCTTACATGCTAATTTTTGCTCCGCCCTGAAAGCTACGGAACCCCTCCAGACAAGATGCGAGTTCCTCGTGGGTCAAAGATGCGTGCGCCACCCTGCCGCTGCTTAAAACTAACTTGCATACTGGGTGCGACGAGGTTACGCACGCCCTTCGACTGCCATGATGCTAACATATTCTACCGAGAGATTGGTCAGGTTTGCCACTGACGCGAGCCTCTTTCAGACTCGTATCTGAATTTAAGATAAAATTTTGCGATGTGTCGATTGACATCATCTTATTGCCCGATCTTTATGCCAAGCTGTTTTCTGAAATAAATGACGCTACAAGCCTCTAGAAAGTGCAGGTTAGGCACCCCCGTTTGTTCAAGTCTCGCTGAACCAAACTTAGTTTACTATGCTATATTAGAGATTGCATCTGGGACCTCTGCTCAGAGCTGCTGGTACAAAACCCCTCAAGATACCACAATCAACGAGTACTTGATGGTCTCAATTACTACAAAAAAATTTAAAAAACACGACAAAATCCAGACCTAAGCACAGGACACTGCTTTTCCCAGCTGGGTCGTCTGTCAATCGTTTGCATGAACCAAACTTCAACGCCATGCACACGATTAGCAAATTACCAAGCATAATTCATAAGCATGAATCCCATTTCGTTGGCTTTCGCACAACTGCAATTCTTTTAGCTTTACTATTATTAAAATAAAACAAATATCAAACTTGCGGTCATCTCCACTCACAAACCAGACTCCACCAGAGTTCTTGGCCAATGCAAGGCACTTCACTCTGCGTGAGTCAGTAGATAATCAACCCATCCATTTTGAACTGGATGTAATAGACTTATCAAGATCTGACACGCACAACTGAGAGACTGTATGTCGCCCTCAGCGGCTATTTAAGATGTGTCGCAAACTAGCAACAATTATACGTTTCTTATAAGGAAGAAACGGATATTCTTTTTCAGAAGAAACTGAAAACATCATTGTGGAGGTCCACACACAAGCTCACCGCTTACAATAACTAGGTAACATTACAATTTAAAACACTTAACTCTATTGGACTCGTGAACCACCGCTTCGGACTGCAGTGTGCCAAAGTCACCAGGAGGTGGAGCGTACAAATGCGGCTGGCATGCCGATGGTCACTCGCAGACAAACTCCTGTTGACCTCGACAGCAACTGCACTCCGCACGACGTCCCAGCATCAGACAACACGTACAATAGAATACAGCGACTGAAACTTAAAACAATTTTATGTATACAAAGACAGTAAATGAAACTGCTTTACAACAATGTAAGGTGATAAACCTATCACGATCCTACATGAATTGAAATCAAATAGATTATTTTTGTATTTGACAATTTAATCAAATATATTCTTCTATATTGCAAATAGATCAATGCATCTTGCATTTAAAAGCTTTGGCAATTAACTAATTGACATGTGTCAAAATACTTTCACAGTGAAAGATATTTATATAACATTTTTATATAACATTAAACTATTTGACTGTTAATATAACATAAAGCTTAATCTTTAACATTGTGTGGTGCACTAGAAAAACAGCACAAGTTAACCTTATGTAATCCTAAATATATTACACATTTTAATCTAACATGAAATTATATCACATTGATTATCACAGGAATGTAATATTTGTACTTACAAAAATATGTACTAACATATCGAAGTTTGCGTATGTCAGTGTGACACAGAGCGCAAAATGAAACGCTGGATGATATAATCATCTAGCATATGTGATATCACATATCACCCCTTCAGTCGTCAAAAGATAAGCAAAAAAAGCGCTTATCTCACAGGAACTTCTGTGTTAGGAATACATTTGTCTTGCCTTTACAAATCAGAAATCAGCTGCGATGCCGATTTGTAAAGACGAGACACAAGACAACGGTACTAAATAAGTAGGCCGGTCTATGGTGTATAAATGAAGCAATTGATGGTGTGAAAGAAAATCAAATCAGTGTTCGCGCACTGTGATTACGAAAATACACCACGATTACTCCGTTCTAACTCGTCAGATGATTGGAATATTATACCAACCATGGACATAAACAGCTGAATGCAGAAGCAATCTTGCATCCGCTGTCCATATGGAATCATTGAGTCGTGCGAACACATTGTTCACACAATGAGGTGTTCCACAATTATGGAACATACATGCTACAGAGGAAGTAAGATAAAAAAAGCCTCCTTGATCGTAACTGAACGACCAAGGACTCATGTCAAAATGACAACATTTTAAGGAGTGGAAATAATCATTCAGTTGACTTAATATTTCTAGAAGTCTATACTTAAGGAGTGACAAACACAAAATCCTTAAATAGTAGAAAATATGTACGGGCGTAGACCTAAGTCTTAACAAATTATATGAATCCTCTTAGCATGTTAAACGGTATCCTGATGCGAATTGAAATCAGGTAAGCTACTGAATGACTTACACTGAAAGATCGTGTAAGCCTTTTTACTTTTGTAGGTTAAGAGAGCTGTGCGGCCATTCTAAAATTGACCGCCAGACTAATAAGTCTTTAACTAAAGAAGAAATTAAGCTCGGCGTCTCAAATTGAACTATCACGCCTCTTGGAATTGTACCCAAGTGCTAACCTCTCTCTATAAAACGAAACCACCCCAGCGCTCCATCATTCTAGGACTTTAAATAGTACCTAAACTAACATGTTGGAAGACGGAAGATCCCGAATCTCCAACATCTCAATTCGTGTGAAAAAGTCGTGAACAGACGTTACTGGAAATTATTAAAATTGAAAGGGCTTAACATCTCATAAATGTAACGCTTTGTAGTTCACCACAATAATAGTTAGATGAACAAACCACAGATCTATCTGTGAAAAAAAATTCAACTCTTAACTATCTAGTAGTATAAGAGGTTATATTTTTAATTGAAATTGAATCTGAATCAATCACGAATCACGAATGAAATTAACTATGTATTAAAAATCATGACTCAATTTCAAATAAAAATTGTCGCTGCACAGACGAACTAACAAAAAAAAATATTTCGTGAGCCTCTTATGCGTAAGAGTATCAAGCGTGAAATTTTGTGTTGATTTATTTGTCACGTATTCTAAGCGAAAAACTTGAGCTGAGCGCCACCGAACATGAAAAAAAAATTTGATGCGAAATTAAATTTTAAAACTATCAAATGATTATTAAATATTAAACCACCCACTGGGAACGTAAACTTTTTGGAAGTCGAAGAAAGCCTGACCCTTACTAGATGGAAATGGTGAAATAATTGAGAAAAAACATTCTAGCGAAAATAAGCTATGAATTTGAAATTTCTAAAAACAGCACAAATTGTCACCGAAATAGGTACTTATCTTTGATTTGCGAGCGTGGTTTTGTTTCTCTGCACGGGCTTCTATCGAAAACGTCCAATGTCTGCCATCAGCTTCGTGGGGATGTTTTCATCTTTGATTTGCGAGCTTGGTTTTGTTTCTCTGCACGGGCTTCTATCGGAAACGTCCAATGTCTGCCATCAGCTTCGTGGGGATGTTTTCGACGAATCTCCTATGTCCACGAAGAAGATCGCAGCGGAAGTTTGCTTGAAGTCTCCGAATGTCGTCGCCACGTGCCAAGATGAAAAGACCCTCTTCCAGCTTCAACCCGCAAAGGCCGGTTCGAAATTTCGCCAACGCCCGTTTTCAATCAAACAAATCTAGCTATGACATTTGATTGAAAACAACAAAGCATTACACAATTCAACAATACATTTGAAAAGATGTGAAGGATGTACTTGATAAAGTTGGATTTGAAAATTTCGGATCTGAGCCGAATGCAAAATGGCCGTTTATCAAGCAACGAAATCCAACACACACTTTCCAACCTCACGCGTTCAAAAAGAAAACCGCGTGTTTTTTGAAAAACAGTACGAAAAAATGCATCCGTATTGTTTGAAAGGCACAAAACAAAATAATGATGATTTCGCGCCGTAATCGAAACATGCGCTCCGTTCATGCGAATTGCCACAAGAATCAAAATTGCTTGGGTTGCTCGTCGCGCACCGCATTTAAAATGGGTGACACAAAATCGAAACAACACATTGTTTCACACTGACTTTAAGATACTTCATTATAACTAAATATAACTAGAGTTTCACATGTGGATAAAATAATGCCATTACATTTAAATACAAAAATACTTTCACATGTGGATATAATAGTAAAAATAACTGCAACAATATGATAAAATCTTACGATATATCTTCATCAGAGAGACCGCGTTAAAGCGCCAAATGTTAAATGATAAATAACATCCGACCACCATTTAACACTGTTATCCAAGCTATGTGGATAACAGGCACCGCTAGCTCAGGGTACTGGGTTTCCACACTATCTCTCTGATGAATTCCAATCCTGTTACGGAAAGGACCATCGAAATCAATTGGTATTCGATGGATAATGTTTACCATACCGCTGCAGGAGTCAATTGCGAGCACTGAAAACTTGACTCTATTGGACGCCAAAGCCTTTTCTATGAAAGAAAAGGACATAAAAGAACATAATATTATGGGATACAATTAAATTAAATGAAACACCGTGACAATTTAACCTCACTGTATTTAATGAAAATGTATGTATGTAACATAGAAAAATCACCACCGTTCACAAACGACGATGTTATAATACATAAATATTTACGTTATACAAAAGACACAATATTAGCGTCTGCAAACTAAAATATTAACACAATAAGTTTTCAGCAACTAACCCAACTTAAACCAAAATATCCACATGTGAGTGAGGTTATAATTAAAACAAAAACTTAAAATTAATTAATACAAAAAAAATTAAATTGAAATGTATTTACAGCCGCTTGGCAATTGCCAAGCGGGAATCGCTCCTCCCAACGTCCTCTCGTTCCCAAGGGTCAACCAGAAAAGGGGGAGATCCAAACAAAATTCGATCGCCTGACATCGATCCTCCCACCACTTATCCAACCCGGAAGCTTGAAGTGCCAACCGCAGGAATTTAGTGTTGCCCGCGAGAGAAAAACCTCTCCACTAATTATGATTGTTAATTAGCCCGTTGGTGACGTCTGCAACGTCACAATGCTTTAAGGTTAGTTTTGCATACTCAACTCATTTTACCAAATTTCAGACTCATCGCCCTCTTCCTTTCGCACCAAAGAGATTAGACTGTGTCCAATCTCTTTGTTTCGCACACAGATTTCATCGCCTCAAAAGTTAATAAAACACTTTTACAAATAATAACTAAACTTTTACTCGAGTCCATACAATTATTAATTTGATAATATAAATTAATTAATTTATTAAATTAAAGCAGTAGCAGTAGCTCCTAAATAAATATAACATTTAAATTATATATTTATATATCTTTTAACAATACACTTTTTATTAAATAAAATATATCTGTGCAATTAAAAAGGCCATGATAATATAATATCTTTTGATCTCACCCTACAATAATATAATGTATAACACGTCATGGCCGCCCCAGAAAGACTAAATATGTAAGCAAAACATAAACGTCAGTTGCGCGGCGGACGCGGGCGCAAGCAGTCGTGTCAGCGAGTTGCAAGTACCAAATCCGTGTTGTAGTGAATGTAACATGTGTGCAGTGAACATATTTACTACCTTGCAAAAAATATATATATTTACTAGCTGACCCGGCAAACGTTGTTCTGCCATATAAATTATTTCTAGTGAATATTTTGGTTGTTAAATAAAAAATAACGAATGTATCGTAAGTGTGTGGGGATGGGATCTATGACAGAAAGAGGAATAAAACGCTGTAGACGATGACCGCCGATAAAATCAAAAAAACATCAACCATTCATTTTCTTAATTCAAAATGAGTAATGATGTTCATAATGAATGAATTACCTGTGACAGGATCTCGTTGTTTAATGTTTATGCAATATCCGTCTTGTCCCTTCCAGAAAATTAGCGGATATTGGAGAGCGTCGTATGAACGGTGTGTGTCAGCGATGAACTCCAGATTATTGTTTCTTCTTCGAATCACGATTTCTTGCGTCGATGTGCGGTCGCAAACCATGATTCCAGCAATGTCGTCAACAACAGTCGCATTGAATCGACGTACGTGCTCTCCAGCTAGTGTTTTATCAGGATTGATGACAATAGCGTGATTGTCACTTTGCAATTCGTGCATGTGTGCTTTGAAGAATTTCAATAATTCATTGTGCTCATTCAACAGGGCGTCCAGTTTGCCGACGATGTGCCTGGCATTAGGCAAATTGAGGCTATTGTAGCCGCAACGTGCATCCACATGATTGATGTCCTCACCGCCGCCGCCCATGAAGTAGATTTGTAAAAATGTATGTGGTTCGTTTGGCATTGGCAGCAATGAGCCTACTTTGTGGTATACTTGGCCTTTGATTTTGAGCGTAGAATGGAATTGTTGACCATTTGCCGCAATATTGTGAACTATTTCTGTTGCTCCGGACGAAGTCATTTGGAAGCATGAATTGAATGTGCAAATGGACTTCAGGAACAGGTTTGAATCTGGAACCGTGCCGATGAGCAAGCCGTTCAATTGTTCTGGTGGTATCTCAAGTTCTGGTAGTTGCACTTTTCCTGATGCGCTACACATCCCGGCTGACTCATGTTTGAATTTGAGCACATGATAATGGGGACATTCTTTGTCCATAGCACCAATCAGCACTTTTGGATGAGTGGAATATTCAATATCTGGCTCGTACTCGAATGCGAGACGAAGGAACGAAGCGGATGTAAATGTTCGATGTACTTGTTGGCATTGTCGGTCATTTGCTCTGCGTGTGTACGAACCGGCGCGCTTGGCTCCATTCCAATTGTCGTTGTTGATTTCGTTCAGCTCGTGCCTCTTGTGATTGAGATGGACGCAATTGCGACATGCTTACACGAACGTTTTTGTTATCTTGTTGGATTTGTTCGTCTGTTCTTTCTGCTCTGCTATTTTGCATGTTTGTTGCTTTATTCGTTCGAAGGCCCAAATGGCCCCCCTTGCGTCTTGCTGGCATTGTGCACTATAATACACGCACATAAAAATAGATAAATTAAAATAAATCGTACAAAATTTTGCACGCACTGCGTTGTGATATGCCGAATGAAATGTCAAAATGACGCGACGCTTCTCTTGAATTCTTCTCGGATGTAGCGCCATCTGTCATTCAACAACATAAATAATTTCGTTCTGTTTGAAATACGAACGACGGTTAAATTTGTTCAAACAAAAATAATAAAATCGCGATTAAAAAATGGGAGGGTAGGGGTAGGAAGTTGAAAATTTGGGATTATATGTATTTTTTATGCCAAATAACAAAAAAAATACAAAAAAAAATTGTCAAAAAATAAAAAGAATTTTTTTTTCTGGATAGAGATACCCTAATCACCTAGCGGTATGAAATATACTTGTTGACCTATTCTCATACCTAACAAATATACATAAAAAAAATCCTAAAAATCAGTCGAGCCATTTCGGAGGAGTTCGACCACAAACATCGTGACACGAGATTTTTATATATATAGAGATATTATGTCTAACTGGGTTTATCACAGTGTGGCAAGTGTCTCTGACTACAAGGACACCCACTCAAGAACTTACACAATGTCTTCTTATGCAAAAGTAGCCCAACAAACGCAGCTTCCTAAAAAAGACCAGGCGATCGTAATCGATGCCATAGATGGTATCACAATTCAAGAATATACTATTGCAGTTGGTAAAATAGTAGAACCGTCAAATATTCGCTATGTTTCACGAATATCACATAGTCGAGTATGTTTATATCTGAGAACGCAAGAGCTCGTAGATAAACTGACAGATAATCAAACGAAAATTTATATCGGAACCAATGTACTTCTAATTCGGCCACTTATAACCAAATCAAAACGCATCATCATCTCCAACGTTTGTCCGATAATCCCACACCACGTAATTGAAAACAAACTACAGGAATTCAACATTAACCCGATCTCCCAAATCACTTATATAAAGGCAGTGATTAATGAGCCTGGATACGCCCATATTTTAAGCTTTCGGAGGCAACTTTTTGTAGCTCCTGATGATATACTTAAAATGCCCGAAAGCATGCAAGTCACATATGACAGTACTGCTTACTGGATTTATTTCTCAGCGGAAAAATTAACATGCTTCATGTGCAAATCGAAGGACACATTTTGCAAAAATGCCGAGTCCCAGGAGGCTGCTCCTACTCAGCAAGTTCTAAGAGTCACTGTACCCAAACCAACAAAAGAAAAATTATTACCGCAAGAAGACAACCTGGCAAAGAAATTGAACACCGAAACCAGTAAAATGGCTCCACCGAATGCAGTAAAAATACTTCTGGAAAGTACAACCCCATCAGGCAGTTTGTCAGATGAAAATGAAAGCTCAACCATGGATACGGCGAGGTCAGTACGTTCACCTCGGCAAAAACTAAAAAAATCTAAGCAACAGGTAATGACTAATAGTGAATCAGTCGGGCAAATGTTACCAGCAAAGAAACATATCCTAAAAAATCTCCACCATTTTCCGTTAACATATAAAACGCTGCTGGATTTCCTGCAAAAGAGTCACGGAAATACAAATATTCAGAAAATTGCCAACGAATTAACTTCAGATATCCCTGCCCTAGATAAAATGCTAACAAAAATTTATAGAACGGAGCCTAAAAAGCCAGATAATCAGAATAAAAAAACTCTTACTGAACCAAAATTTCAAAACTTCCAGCGAAGATCTAAGCTCCATAGAGGATCAAGTTGATTAAACTCTATATTAGTATCATGCATCAAACTATAATAACAACTCTCATAATCCTGGAACACGAGAAGCTTGATAAGGCGCAAGTACGAGATACAAGACATTCTGCGCAACATCGATGTATTTGTGTTTGTTGAATCATGGCTTGACCCATCATCATCATTCAATATTCCAGGTTTTGTGACATATAGAAGAGATAGAACTCACTCTAAAGGGGGAGGGATCGTAATTTTGGTTCGGAAAATTATTGCTTTTGCTGAAATTAAAAAAATTAAATCGCCCGATATTTCGGTAGAAATATGCGGCATTAAAATCAATAATATTAATCCATCTTTGGATATCATAATGATATGTTATAGAACTCCAGGTCTTACACTCTCTCAGGTGCAATGGAACACAATTGTTGAAAATGTGAACAAAAATAACCACTTGACTGTCTATTAATGGGTGATTTTAACGCCCATAATAGTATATGGAATTGCACTGAAACAAACACAAACGGGGTAAGATTTCTTGACAGTATTACACAACATGATTTGATGATTCATAGCATCAATTCACATACACGGATAGATCTGCATAGAAACAAAAAATCTCATATTGATCTCGTTCTCTCTACATTAAATGTAGCTCACAAAATAGATGTTCAGGTTAGTAATGAAACATAAGGCTCAGATCACTTCCCCATATCAATTAACGTAAATATAGAAAAATACTATTACAAAAAACAAATATTCAAACTCAAGACCCCTAAAACTGACTGGGCTCAAGTCACGCATAATTTAGAAAATTCGTACTCTGAATTTATTTCAGATAGCTAGCTATAAGCAGATGACTGCAAGCCAAAAATACGATTCATTTATAAATATCTTATCTGAATCTATAAAAACTAGCACTCCCTCAAAAAAAAAATCTATATCAAATAAATACAGAAATCCAGCATCCTGGTGGGATGCTGAGTGCTATAAAATTAAAAGGTTAAGAAAAGCTGCATATAAAAAATGGGAATACACTCTGGAATTACAGGATTTAATTAATTATAAAAAAGCTTGTTCGATAGCAATAAAAACATTTAGATCCATGAAAAGGATAAATTTAAAAAAATTTGCTTCTAGCATTGATCACAAGACTGACTCTGGATTTGTTTGGAATAAATTTAAATTTTTAAAAACAATTGGATTAAAGTTAATCCTACTCATGTGACAGAAAATTTACAAACCGAAGACAAAATTAAAATCGCTTTAAATAAGATATGTCCACCTTGGGCTCCCACTGACCCGAATTGGGAGCCGATATGCGGTGAAAATAATTTTTTTGATTGCACTTTTAACCTCATTGAGTTTAATACAGCTCTAAACTCAACCAATCCAAAGTCAGCCCCTGGTGTGGACGGTATAGATTACGATATATTACATAAATCCCCGTTAAATACAAACTAATTCTATTAGATATATTTAATGAAATGCTTAATTCTAATGACTATCCAACCAAATGGAAAGAATCATTTGTTTAACAAAACATATTATGGCAAAAGCGTGCAACCAATATCTTTATGTTCCTGCCAAAGTAAACTGTTTGAAACCCTTATAAAATACAGGCTGCAATGGTGGGTGGAATATCATAATATATTATCTAATAGCCAAACAGGGTTCAGAAAAGGTAAATCATGTAACGATAACTTACTTAATTTAACACTACACGTAGATGAAGCAATGCTTAACCAAAATGATGTACTAGCCGCGTTTGTTGACGTATGTGGTGCTTTTGATAATGTAAATAGCGATATATTACTGACAAAACTAGCTTCGATTGGATGTTCACAAAAAACAATCAAATTCATTAAATTTAGTTCTCACGAAAGATATATCCATGCTGATATACTCGGAGAAGATTACAAAATTGTTTACAAAGGTGTACCCCAAGAAGGGGTGCTCAGCCCGCTCTTATATGCAATATATGTATCTGGGATCACAGAGAATTTACCGAAATGTGTAGAAATTTCGCCATTTGTAGATAATATTGGAATTTATACAAGTATCATACCTGTCGAATTAGGTCGAGTCACTATTGAAAACTCGGTCAGTATAATTAAAAAAGAACTTCATAATTTAGGCCTGGAACTTTCTCCTCAAAAAACAGTATTGATCCACTTCAATAAAAAAACATTGAACCTGGGAAAATTAGCATCAATAATATTATATTATGAAATATTTGTTCAATATTTGAAAATATTTTGCTAGCAGAGTCTAAGCTCACCCTGATTCTAGAGCGTACAAAATTTCTGTGTAATTGATACTTGAGTAAATCACTATCAAATAGCGGCTCACAAACGTATGATAAAATTCGCAATATTTATAATATATTTAAAAAGAAAAAGCACAAAAGAAAAATAAAAAGGGTCTTGCGCTATTGTATCGAAAATATAATGTATATTAGTGAGCAGATAAATATTAAAAATAACTATACACCGTACTGCCATGAATACAAAACAACATTTACTTCGATTGACATCAATACAGAGCTAGGCCACAGTCCTAAAAGTTCCAATAATCCAAATTTAGAAATAAACAATATCATTTCTCGGGGTGGTCTGTGTGCAATTTATACAGATCGTCGCTATAGGATTTGTTTCCCGAATATCCATTTTTGTCGAAATCGACATTTTAATGCAGTTCAATTTCTTTTATCGAACTCTACCGAAATCATTTATAAAAAAAATATTTTTTTATCTAGGAACAGAGATATTTTTTTGAAAAACCCGAATACGCCATGTTAAGTTACAATTACTCCGTGTTGTTCTCCCGAATGTCCAACTATTCGTACCTGAATATCCAAGTTAATTTCGGTCGAAATAAATCTCTGGCTGAGTTTTTATTTCCCGAATATGACTTTTAGCCAATCAAACCGCGCTGACGCCGTGTATCTCGCTCCCACATTCACGCTGTCTAGCTCTAAAACAATCACGCCCACTCTCATATTTTTCAGCCGTCTGGAATCCTCTTTCAAATTTCGTCTTATTGATATTGTTTTTAAAGTTACTATTGTTTTAATAGTGAATTCATCTAATTTGAAGAGATCGTTTATAGCTGATACATCACCAGTTTGCCCTGAACTTATAGTAAAGTTATGGAAGTGAGTATTTTAACCTAAATAACTGCATTTTGTTTTGATAAATGACACAAAATCCCAACGGTTATATGAATTCTACAGTATGACCCGGCAACTACTATGACGTAAAAAATAATTATTATTTCAAATTATTATTAATCAAACATTGTTTGTCTTTATTTTACTTTTAATCTAGGTATTTCTATGAAAATAAAGGCGATGCTATGATTTATTTTTGAATGCGCTGATAGTTAATTTAATTTAATATGTATGTTAGTAACTATTTATTTGGTGAATATTATATACTTATGATATTGGTACCTACCTAATATTAGCAGCCAATGGTAATTAATTTATAGATGCTATTATTTTTTGTTGTCATTCCAATAGTAAATATATAATATTTATTTGGTGGTTTGTAATAAGTTTAATTGTTAATTATAGAAATATATAGGTATAATAATATACAGATATATATACATAGTTTTTTTTTTTTTGAAAAAGTATTAATATAAAATTGTTAGCAAGTACGAGTAAGTACCATCATAAAATATTGGAGAAATCCGTGACGTCGGTTAGTAATTGAAGTAGTAGATACCTACTTTTATTTAATAAACAAAAACCGATCGCCAATAGTCGCTTGATTTTGAAGAATACTGATGAGCAGGTATTAACAGGCCAATAGTTAAAGTTTGTCGTCATAAGTATGTCACCTCGTAGCATAGTGGATAATTCGTGGACTTGGTCGTAAACCCAGGAGATGCAGGGATGATTCCTGCCGGGTGTCTTACTTTTTTCAAAAAGATTTTTTCTATTGGTTTTAATATATTTTCTCAGAAGTGATTTTCAAAATTATGTATGTTCAATAATTAGAATGGTACATTCTTAAATCTTGTGAATTATTCGTTGAATAAAAAAAAAGATTATTAAAAACTATTTTATTACTTATTACGAAAAAAACCGAAAAAAGCGAATGCCGCATGTTATTATTACCTACGAACTTGGGTTATTACGATCATTAGGTATTTAAATAGTAAAAGTAATCATTACCAATTATCGTGTAAATAAATATAACATTTGAGGTGCGTACTTTTTAACCACTCAGTAATCCGTGGGCCGTGCAGCAATACGCTACGGTCTTAAGTCCCGAACGTCCATGATTTGTCCCGAATATCCATTATTCTGAGAGAGCGCTAAAAATTTCCCGAATATCCACAACGAGTACTTGTAAATAAAACGCATTTTCTGTGCATTTACTGATTTATACCAGTATATTATTCTTGGAATCTATTCTTAGATAATGTTGCAATCATACAGTGTACAAAGAATGATTGATACATCTACTGATATTTCAATATACGACAATGAAATTTGTTTTTCGTCTCCTGAAAAATTGACATTTGGTCTATTCGGGAAACAAATCCTATAGCGACGAGATGGCAGTAAAGTTCATGATTCCCTTTCAGTTGGAACTGCTTGCATTTGTCCGGAATTGTATATTCAAATAAAAAGAAGCATTAATCAAAATGCATCTGTAGATACTGCGGAATGTATCGCTCTGAACGATGCACTTGACATAGCGCTCAAACACGTCAACAAAAATATAATCATTTTCATGGATCCACTCAGTGCTCTCCAATGTCGACTTTATCCAAAATTTGGCGTAAAAACCAATTTATATAATACTGGAGATTAAAAAAAGATTTAACAAATTTATACAAACAACTTCAAATAACAGTACAATTGGGCATTTTCGCCAAAGTTTGTACATTGTGTTTTTGGCATGTCCCATGACTTTGATTGATTTTTTCATAGTTATTATATCATAGAATATTGGAAAGTTATGTATTTTTAACATGCAAATTTATTAATTTACTTTATTTGATCAGTTAAATACAACTATCTGACCTGTATATATTTTTAATTGATTATTTAGATCGAAAGGTAGTGTGTTTTTACCATGTCCCACCCCTAAATTCAAATAAACAAAGTCTGATTTCGTCATTAATTTTGAATGTGTAAAATTAAATTCGTAGTATCTTCAACAGCTTACATTATACATTTTTGGAAAATATACAGTTTTTCCGTAAATTTGGACCAATATTGAAAAAAAATCAGTTTTAAAGTTTGTCCCAGGATATCTGAAAAAGTGGAATTCCACATTCCGTTACTACGATTTTAGCATGACGGCGAAAAATTTCCACTATAAATATGTATTTTTTTTTTGAAGCAACACTTTTGTATTACACTGATCGCCATTTACAATTTAAATTGTTGGTGTGTGTCGGTATCGCTATCGGAACAGGTTGCTTTCTGGGTTGGTCATTTAAGAAGTTCCACTACTGTTACCACGATTTCTAAGGTAAGAAATCACATATTTCTATTTCACATACTATACATATGGAGCTTATCTTTCATACTACAGATATAATAAAACATTGTCATGTTATTAACATGCCACACTAAGCGAAGAGAAGTTTTTACGCTGGCAACACAAGAACAAGGAGCGGAGGGAAGATGGCGGCTCGTGACGGATATGAGTTGGTTTTTTTGTTTTGTGATTGGCGAATTTGTGCGGATATGAATTAAGAAACGATGAAGAAGACAAGAGGCTGGTGACACGAGGCTTACGTGTGTGACCACGATCAAGGACGGACGTGCATAAGTGGGCCTATGGCCAGTTCGGTTCGCTCAAAATAGAAATGGCGTTCCGACGTAAATATAACGGCCAGACAAAGGATTGTCAGCGTCAGTACTTGGATCCACCTTAGAGACCCGGATTACCGTAAGCTGTATTCGTTCCATTTTGTCCAATTATTTATTAATCCCTTTCGCAAGATTGTCAGAGTGTCCTGAATCTCGCTAGTTAGGGTTTGATCCGTCGAGTAGATTCTTTTTGTCTTAACCTGTAAACCCATCTGTCAAACTTATTGCGACAATATAACTTATTTTCTTGAAATTAACATAAACTTTTATTTTGCTCCTAGTCTCCCAATTCATAGCCTTTTCAGATCTAGGAGCTGGCGCCCACATACCAGCATTAGCTCTGAATATTAGACTTTTTGTTTTGCTTTTAGAACGGATGTTCCGGAGGAATGAAATTTAAGTACGGCCGATGGCACTCAAAAAACCCACGGCCTGGGGAATGAAGTCTTTTATATTTGCTAGCCGGCCTTAATACATCCTACTTAACTTTTTCATAGACTTTATAAACCTTGTTCACGAAAGTTACGTTACAACATATCGCAGGTTTAACAATAAAACTAAGCTAAATTTTGGCTTCAAACACTTCTGAAACAGAATCCGTTACTTCCATTCCGAAACTATATTGGTGGTAACGTATATGTGGAATGTAAAAGTAACGAAATGGAATGCATAAATTTGGGTTTACATAGTGCGTTTAGTTCTTCATAGATTATAAAAAGTTTTATTTCGTCTGTTCGTATGAAAAACAAAAATATTTTCATTAAAAAATATAGAAAATAACCTGACTATAATATCGACGTGCCCTAGAAAAACCATTATAAGTCTTAAAATAGCGTATTAAGTTTTATTAGCTTTTTATAATATCATATTTTTTGTGCATGTCCTGTAAAAATTTCAGGTCTCTAGCATAAAAATTGACAAAGTTAGTTTTTCGACGATTGTGCAATATATCAACATATTGCGTCAACTAAATTTGTGTTCACAGAAATTTCCGAAAAGTATAGTCATATCTAAATAAGCAACGTGTCGTGCGCTCTTTCTTTCGAATAAGAGGCTCACAATACTTGCTATTACGCTCTTTCACGGATATCTGAATAGACACCATGTTTTATATTGATGTATCACATAAGACTCGTAATTTGTTTTGGTATATCTTCGAAAAAGATTGATATTTTCATAATTTATACGCATTAATAATTAAAAACTGGTCAGTAATATTATATCCGAATGTGAAAATATTATATTACTTAATATAAAATAAATTCCTCGTAGAAAACAAATTAATTTGCATTAAAATTTGTGAAACTATATTATTTCATCACCTGTTTCTATTCACTGTGGTAAAGGCCTCCTCACGCTTTCTCCATTCTTTTTGGTTAATTATTTTTCACGGGCACGTGATTTCATCAAACTTAAATATCTTGTCAATATAGCATATTATTATAATTCTAATTATCTTACGTTCCTCTAAAACTACTGGATTATTGCATTCATTCAGCGGTCGTTTCATCTGCGATATATTATGTCCGGCCCATCTTAATTTAAGAGTTGGACATACCTAAATACGCCGCAGACTCTTGATTGCTAATTTATTTATTTGATCCTTTTTCTGTATGTGTGTGTGTTCGTCAACATATACGTCATTATTGTGACAGATTGTAAGAATCTTAATTTTTCGGATTTTCTGTTAATTGACAAGACATAAAAATTTGAATGCTTACATTGGAGACTGAAAACACACGTTGACTAAACACCCTGCTATTTAAACGCAACAAAAAGTTCAGTTCAAACGTTTTATGCACTCTGCCGATAATTTCGATACGTATTATACCACCATGTATCCTAGTAGGAAAACATAATATACACTAATAAAATAAATTGCTCTTGAAATTATTACAAATTCCTACAAAAATAGTCGGTAATGTTATTTCTAAATTTGACAATTTTTATTATTTAATAGAAAACAAATACCTAGTAAAGATACTCAATTTTATTATTTGTGTAATGGAATACATAGTAATTTTGGACTGATATTTATGACACAAACAAGTAAATAGGTAATCCTTTTTATGACACTTCGAAATAGTGAGTTTTTACAAAAGACCGATAAAATTTTGTGGGAATATTACCTTTTTATAATAATATTATGACTTCGGCTAAGATCAAAATAAATTCAAACATTAAATTATTGAATGTGGGCCTAAGTACAGCACATGTACATAATATTTTTGCAAATATGACAATGTAGCCAGTATTGTTATTATATTATCACTTTAAATATGTCTCGTAGACAAAATCATTAAATTTACTCACTTCTAAGTATCCTGGGAAAATAATTTTATTTGGCGGGGTGTCCTAAAAGGATTAGGCGGGCTTTCACAGAGACGCATTTATTGGCCGCAATAAAACATTAACAAAAATATACAAAATGCAGTCAAAGAAGCATTTATTCGTTTCTACATAAATATTGAAGAATTTCTTTTAATTTTAAATTTTTGGGCTTGGTGCCTTATATTATACCTATATATTATTATAATAGAAATTAAGAAAAAGATGAAACAAATAAAACGTCGTGTAGATGGTGAAATGTACACAGAATAATTTCTTTGTTTAACTTTCCCATTGATTAGCGACTGAGAATTTTTATCATTAATTACAAATAAGTATTAAGTACCTACCTATGTAATCTTTGTGTTTATGACTAGTGACCTAATTGGTATTAATTTATATGATTTTATGATCAACGGTTTATAATTATCGTTATTTTCTTTAAAATTTAATTAGTACTTATACCATGTCTGATCGCGCAAAACATATATTGCATTTAGCATCGGGTGGACTTCAAAATAAATTATCAATTAATTTTGAAAAATCTAGTAGTGGTGAGAGTGGTAAGCACATACATTTACATACTTTTTACTTATTGATTATGATTGTTTTATTATTATGAAAGTTATTAGCTATTTAATCCTAGTAAAATTGGACAGAGTTTACATTTTGTATAATTACCTAAATAAAAAAGAATTAGATATGAATGAAAATTGATATTAAACCCTGTTTCTTTGAAAGTTCACAATGAAACGCTTAGATAATGATATCCACTATTTAAAGAAAATACTATTTGATAACCAATTAGCTTATGTTAATATTAAGTTGATTAATTTATAAATTTAATGCATAACGAAATGATTGCTGGTTTGCGCCAACCCTCTAAAATAATTTAATTTTGTGCATTTCTTCATTGTAATTCATACTTAACTGTATTTTTATATATTTAACTACTTTATTATTTAAATGAGATATTTTATGAATATCTACCAAATCATGGTATCTAATGTGCTTGTGTATTGATTTACAGATTATACTTGTATATTGGATGAAGCAAGTGACGTATTCTGCAATGTGAAAAACATGGTGAATGAAGAATCCCTTGACAACGATGAAGTCATAGGTAAGCATAATATGATATAACCACTATAAAAACGTAAGACTATTAAAATATTATTCGATTCTTGGTGAAGAGACTGTGTGTGTATTAACCACTTATTAAAATATAATACAATTTATGTAATATTATTTGACATAATTTCACAACAAACAGGACCGTTTTTTATGCTTCAATAGAAGATTTTATTTTTTTAAAGGTTTTGTGTTGGTTTATAAGTTTTATAACACTATCCAATCAAAGTAGAAGAAACTAACCCTCATAGGTAGTAAATTATGGGGAATAAGTATTTGAATTATATTGCGTTTTATATTGATAAAACCTATTTTTTGTTATATATGTAGCAGACGATCTATGTATTTTCTGAATACCACGAAATATTGAGATGTTAGAAAAGATTTAAGTTTTAATATTTCTGAAAAATAAGCAATTCTATAAGGTTAGGTACTGTAAACTCATCTTTAGGAATGTTTTTTACGGGTATCACTCTGTTATCTACTTTTTTAATCATATGGTATATACATTGGAGTATTAAATTTTAATTTTATATTTTGTTTTTACAGATTCTAACGATACGACAGATAAGGATTACAATTCTAGCTATTCAGAATACTGTCCCAGTGTCACCGACAGGTTTTTCCGCCCCTGTGGGGGGCGCTCCCATAAGGAGTAGTGCCACCCAGCCGCTCGGTCTGACCCTGGTAGTCAATGCGCCACCGATGAAATGATGACGACCCTTGGCAAAGCTGAACAAAATATTTCATGTGTTAAGTCCCGCAGTTTGCTCTGACAGGCCCCACGGCTTCTCAGAGTGAACTGTGGATGGTTAAGTCGGTCGCCACTGACCATGTAAATAATAGGTAATAGGTAATATAGTATAAGATTAAATTTTTGTTTTGTTGTCAAATATGGTAAAGGGTAATTAAATTAAATATGATTTGTTGTAATAATAATGTATAGTGTAAATTGTAAAATATTCATATGTAAGGCAAAGGATTAAATAGTAATAAAGGGGGACTTATGGATGGGCGTTGAGGGTATGTAATTAGATAGTTAAGATGTACGTAGTGATAAGTGCATATAGATCGATGTCGCTGCGCGTCGCACGTACACGGCACAGTAATTGTTAATATATGCTCATAGGCCTGTTGCGAAGGCTCCCTTTTGCACGTATGTGCAATCACAAAGCGTAGCAACACTTAGGCAATCATCGATCCGATTATAATCACGATCCCGCGTAATTAATTTTCATTTCAATTTCGATTATTAATATCCGCGGTCATTCCGCGCGCGGCGTTTCCGAATCGGTATTCTGGCAGCTTTCCTGCTCGCACATACGACGGCGTCTCTGTCGTATGTGTAGAAACCGATTTCGCGATACAAATTTTCTCGCTTTGCAGTGACAGAGCCCCTCTCGCTCGCGTGTATGACGGCATCACGCTCACGCACGACGGGAGAATCGGATCAATGATTTCGGTCGATCAAGGAGACCACGTACTGGAATAAAGTGCGGGAAATCTTTGATCGGCTAGGTATGAGTATGTACTAAGCAATTATTACTGCCTATATGTTTGGTTGACGGAATGACATCCGTCAACTAGTCGTAAGTATGTGCCTGTGGCGACACCGAGCTATATTAGTTGTTAATGTGAGAAAGATTGCGCGACCAGTACGTTTATATATTAGAATCAAGTAACTTCCCCGCGTAATATCGTTTTATATTAAGCTTTTATTTTGTAGTCAGATTACCAATCTACCGAGTTCATGTTTTTAGACCAACGTCAAGTAGGTATTCAGGCCGTCGGGACGCCTCAAAGTTGAGCCCCCCGACGGTAGTTGGCCGAAAGATTGATATGCGCTGTCGTAGGCCTGGTGCCACAAATATGCCAATTTAACCACTGGCATATGACGCCATATCATCCAGGCTAACTTTGTAGTACTCTTGTTTCTGAGTGAGAGGTACCTTCGCCCCGCTAGAGCCCGGAAAGCCGGCCGCCGCGCGAACGCCCCTCCCTCAGCCATGAAGAGCGCCACCACGCGGGGGGGGTGCTGTATCGATAGGTAATTCAACCACGAATCCGTCGATGCCTCGCACGCCTTCGTAGGTGCGTTTTTCGTGGGGCTGGCCCAGAAACAATGCAGTATTGCTACAGCAATTACACACTCTCGGTACCGACAGGTACTCGAAGTACGTATGTGACGAGTGAGCGACGCCGCCCACCGGCGAGCGTCGACTCGCGCCCATAACTTTACTTAGTCGGCCCTTACGTAGATGTCGCGGGTAATTAGTCATTGCACAATTTCCGCCACTCTCGTAAGGAAACCGTTAATTAATTTTGTCACCCGAAAAACGTTGAGCTAAGGGATGAAATCGGCCAGATTTGCATATAAACCCCCTATTTTTAATTTCTAGATCAGTCGCCGCCCGCATTTACGACCCTGAACCTGCGAAGGTCAGCGGCGTAATTTTCTCTACATTTTCACACACAAGTCGCCAGGACTTGTGAGGAGGTACTCGCCCAGGTCCTGATACCTACAGGCAGATACCTACCTCTCTACCTACTGTCACTTTGACAGATAGGAGTGAAGTGTCACCCAGCGACTTAGTCGTTTTATTCGCGAGTTTATCTTTTCATTACCGGACCCGGTCTCCAACCTTTTATCGCGGTGCCCCGTGTTCGCGCAATCTCGCTTACGGATAAAAATAGATTAATTCTCAAATAACTGAATAATAATTGTGTTAGTTATGTAATTAGTGTTATATCTTAAATAAGACTTTTTAATAATTTTGTGGTTTCGGACTTAGACAATTTGAACTTTGTGACCTTTGTGGACGCGGAACCTAATAAATTGTTTTAATATCGTAAAAAGTTCTTTTATTGGACTAAACATAGTGCCTACCTGTTCTTCCTTCAATTTGAATGTACCTCCACTCCAGGCCCGGAGCTAGCCGAGGATTCGGAGGCCTACATCGTGGCGCCCAACAGTATGGTGCTGTCCAGGTCGCATTAACCTGGTCGGATCCCAACCCTGAGATCCACTGCAGCATCAAACATAAATAAAACAGTGAGTACGATTTTGGTGAAATAACAATTGTGTATCAAGCTCACCGGAAGAGCAGCGTAGTGCGAAAAGAACTTTTGTCGCTAATAAAAACTATATATAAAATAAAAATATATAATTATAAACACTTGTAAGATTTTCGTGAATTTTCAAAACACTTAGTGAAATTTTTGCGATAAAATAAAAAGACTTGTGAAATTTTTCGAAATTATCTAAACACTTATAAAAATTTGGTGTTAAAAACACTTGTAAAATTTTCGTGAATTTTCAAAACACTTAGTGAAATTTTGCGATAAAATAAAAAGACTTGTGAAATTTTTCGGAATTATCTAAACACTTATAAAAAAAATTTGGTGTTAAAAACACTTGTAAAATTTTCGTGAATTTTCAAAACACTTAGTGAAATTTTTGCGATAAAATAAAAAGACTTGTGAAATTTTTCGAAATTATCTAAACACTTATAAAAAATTTGGTGTTAAAAAAAAAAAAAAACACTTGTAAAATTTTCGTGAATTTTCAAAACACTTAGTGAAATTTTTGCGATAAAATAAAAAGACTTGTGAAATTTTTCTGAAACATCAAAACACTTATAAAAAAGTTTTCTGCTAAAATAAAAACAAATCGTTAAGACAAAAAAGGGCTCGCATGTACACGCGGTCCAAAGCGCGCAGAGCATATTCTACGGATAGTGACAGCGACATCACAACCATGCCTCGCCCAGACGAAGAGCCGGCTGTCAGCGGACCCTCAGACATCTTCGGCGTGTCGGAGTTCCAGGACGGCCAGGTCTTCCCGGAGGACAGTCCGCGGACGGACATCACAGTCGAAAGTGGCCGACCGAGGCGAGAAGTACCCGAGGACGACGGCAGGAGGCCGTACGCTCCCAAGCCGGAGCTGAAGACGACATTCACGGGGGACCCGCGGCAACGGTTCATAACATTCATAGAAGACTGCGAGGACTACTTCAAGGAGTCGAGGTGTCCTCAGAACTGCCGGGTCAAGGAAGCTATCAGCCGCCTAGAAGGGGAAGCGAAGGCGTGGGGACGAGAGTTCGACCCCGCCGACTCCTGGGAGGCCTTTAAGGAGGATGGCATCCTCCACTTCGAGTCTTTTGCCCGCCGTCAGAGGCAAAGGATAGACCTGCTGGTAAGGCGCCAGAGGCCGGAGATGACGCCATACCGGTTCCTCCGTCAGAAGGCGGAACTAGCAGCCGTACTCATGCCGGATATGAAGCCGGAGGTGATGGGGCAGACGTTCCACTTTCTGCTGACGGGGGCCGATCAAATCCGAGTGGATCGGATTCAATGGAGGACGATGGCACAGCTAGTTGCTGCTGCCAAAACCCTCAACTCGCTGCCCGACGAGCCTACTGTAGGCTATCAATCGGCTTCAAAGCAGCCGCCGCCGCCATGCATATTGTGTGGTGGCTGCAACGCGGAGACGAAGAGGCCGCCCACCAACGATAATTGGAGGGACCGGCCGCAGACCGGACAGAAGGGAGCAGCTCGACAGGAGGACAGAGGAGCAGAGGAGGCGCCAAGGCGCCAGGGGCCCCCCAACCGTGGCGGGTACCAAAGCGGACGAGGCAGAGGCGGTGGCAACCGTGGCGATCGCCGCGCAGCCAGCGTCCAGCGTCAGGCGGCACCGGAGGAGCGCCGTCAGGAGCAGTCCCGTCCCGAATGAGGACGCACCCCGACGCCGGCGACCCATTGTCGGCTCCAAGAAGGAC
Organism: Rhyacophila brunnea; assembly: GCA_022495005.1. NCBI lineage: Eukaryota > Metazoa > Arthropoda > Insecta > Trichoptera > Rhyacophilidae > Rhyacophila > Rhyacophila brunnea. Next base: position 11,399 of record JAGYXB010000569.1, on the reverse strand, counting down.
GTCGGTCCGACGGGCCCCGACGAAAAGTGAGCAGTGTCAAGTGTAAGGACGACCACCATACGCCTACGCAAGACATTGCTCGCGACTTGCAAACACTGGCGGTGATAAACAATAACCGTGCCGGTGTAATTAATAGTATTAGGACAGCGAAAGCTAAGGTGTTTAAGTCAAAAGACAATTCAATTGCTAAGATACCGCACAAGACCGAATCTGGTCGCGGTACTATTAATTTGTGTATAAACCATAAACATGTTGTTGTTCCAGTGGCCCGGAGGGACGCGCGAACAAATGTCAATTATGCCCCTACACATGTGAGCACGCCACTACCAGGTGCGGGCGACGTACATGTGGGGGCTGAAGTGAACGCGTCGGATGCCAGCCCTGGAACCATGGGCCATCTGGTTCGAGCCGTAAGAAGCCCGAACCCCAAGACCTTCGGGTCTGACCAGTGGGAGGCATTGCCCCCTGGTCACGATGATGGCCACATCGACACTGTATATTTTTATAATAAGACCGCTTTATTAGGATTAGGATATGTTAACAGCACAAGGTGGGACGATGGGCACGGTAAGTATCGTATGCCCATCCCGAGCGAACGCGGCCGGCGAGACTCCAGCACTACACGAGCCAACCAGAGCTCGACCGGAACGGCAAGTAGCTCGGGTCGCGTCAAAGTTGACGACGGCCCCTTTGTGTTGTTTAACCCCAGTAATTATAGCGCCGATTCTGGCAACCCTTGTTTAACCCGCACTAAAACTTGCAAGGCTGAGGCTGGCCGACTAAAAACTAAATTCAGTAAAAATAACATTGTATATAATAACCCCATGCATAGTAGTAGAATAAATGCCGAACCATCCGTTACTGCCTCCACACCGCTCGATTCGGACATCGCGGCACCCATCGGTAGGTGTGCGAATGACGACGAAAAGTGTGGAATAAATTGTGTAAAATGTGTTGTAATTAATGATGTGTATTATAATAAGTGTGAATTAACTAGTGTAAATGTAAATAATGTGAATGTGTCTAATAATGTTAGTGATGTAAATAAAATATGTGATATAAATAGTGTTATTAGTGTAAATAATCGTACCGACGTGGAAGGGGAGCTATTCGATGGCGAGTCAGCAGTGCGGAACGCCACCGTAGTCGACGACGAGGCTTCAGCGGGGGTTTATAGTGTCTGGGGGGCCACTCCCGAATTAAAGGGAGGGCACCTCCTCACACTACCCTTCCGCATCGAAGGAAATGAACGGGAGTATGAAGCCGTCATTGACACGGGAGCTACGCACACTTTGCTGCGTAGCGATCTGTATCCCCATAAAATAGTGCCGTGCGCGAAACCGCAAACGTTAGTAACGGCCGGGGGCGGATCGCTGCGTACCGAAGGGGTCGTTACCGTAAAGGGCTACCTTAGGGATAGCCCGATAGTGGTGCAGGCCCTTCTGGTCAGAAACCTACATGTCCCATTTTTGATGGGACTGGACTGGCTGGAGGCGCAGCAGGCAGTGGTGGATATGAAGCGCCGCTGCATCCACTATGGTGACGACCTGCGACAGACGCTATATAGCAGGACGCTTCGGAAGCCCTTACCGGGGGGTCCGATCCAGACCGCGGAACTAGCGCCCGGAATTCCCGATTCGGCCCGCATCGCCTTGACGAAAGTCTTGGAGGACTTCGCGGACCGTTTCGCAGAGACCGGTCCCTTGTGTCGTACAACGGAAGTGAGGGTCTTCCTGAAGAACCCTACTCCGTTCCGTCTTGGTCCCTTCCGTCAGTCGGAAGAAAAGAAGCGACAAATTCAAGAAGACGTCGAGCAGATGATGGCAGACGGGGTAATTGAACCGAGCTCCAGTCCATATCTGAGCCCAGTGGTACTGGTACCGAAGAAGGACGGGTCCACAAGGTTTTGTGTGGATTATCGGCGGCTGAATTCGCAGACGGAGGATGAGGCGACCACGCTACCGTTAATCCTAGAAACCTTGAAGGACCTAGGAACCGCTAAGGTATTCAGTTCGCTGGATCTCCGCCATGGTTACTGGCAGCTCAAGTTGCACCCGGAAACCAAACCCTTGACGGCCTTTGCGACAGCGGATGGAGGTTGCTACCAGTTTCGTGTTCTCCCTTTTGGGTTGAAGCAGGCTGTGGGAGCTTTTCAGCGGTTGATGTCGCAGGAGGTCCTGATCGGTTTGGTCAACAAGATCTGTCTCGTCTACCTCGACGACATAATTGTCTATAGTCGCAACTGGGAAGAACACGCGCAGCATTTGAGGCTCGTGTTCGAAAGACTGCAATTCCACGAATTGCGAGTCGCCCCAAAGAAATGCCAGATTGGGAGGCAGGCTGTGGATTACCTGGGACACCATATCACGGAGACGGGTAATGAGCCCCAGGAACACCACCTTGCCGAAGTGGAATCGGCTGCGGTGCCAAAAACGAGGCGAGATGTGCGCGCTTTTCTGGGCCTGTGTAACTGGCTCAGAGAATACGTGCCGCATTTTGCTGAGATGGCGGTGCCTCTGACGAAACTACTTCGCTCAACTGTGCGATTTCAATGGGGAGACGAAGCGGAGGTCGCCTTTCGTCGAATAAAGGACGCTTTAAAGCAGCCTTTGAGATTGGCTAGACCCGATTTTGAGAGGCCCTTCTGCCTCCAGACGGACGCCAGTGGGCATGGCATCGCGGCCGTATTGTTCCAACCACGGGACGATGGCGGGCGCGATGTCATCTCCTACGCGAGCAAGCGCGTCAACGAAACGGAAGCTCGTTATCATATTAACGAACTGGAAGCCATGGCCGCCGTATGGGGTATAACCAAATACCGCGGCTACTTGGAAGACAGGAAGTTCAAATTGATAACGGACAACCAGGCGTTGACGTGGTTGAACACCGCCAAGAACCAGAAGGGTAAACTCGCTAGGTGGGCGATTCTGCTCTCGGAATACAATTTCGAGACAGAACACTGCCCCGGCAGTGAGAACCACTTAGCGGATCACCTCTCGAGATTTCCGCAAGGACCAGCGGGTGCAACTCTTAGTCCGGAAGAGGAATGCGCCCGTATTGAAGCACCGACGAGACGACCGGAAGCTACGGCGATGTTGCTTATCATGGTAAACATCCGGGAGGAAGTAATTGAGAAGCAGAAGACCGACCCACGCATTATGGCGACAGTCGCGCTTTTCAATTCTCCCGATAATGCGGGAAGACGACCCGCCGGACTAGCCGTAAGAGACGGAATGCTGGTAAGGATTAGCAGTCGGATGGATCCGCAGCTAGTCGTACCAGCCGGCACAAGGGAGGATGTAATGAGGGTATACCACGACCAGAGCGGGCATCCAGGTGCCGCGGAAACCGACCGCTCTATCAGGGAGTGGTATCACTGGAAGAAGAGACGGCGTGACGTCGAAAGACACGTCCGTAGTTGCGAGGTGTGCGCCACTCGGAAGAGGGCTGCCCCGCAACCTCCGGCACCTCAGACGTCGCATATGGAAGCGGTGAGGCCATGGGAGATCCTGGCGTTAGATTTGATGGGACCATACCCAACGACCAGTCGTCGCAACAAGTACTTACTTGTGATGACTGATATGTTCTCCCGATGGGTGGAAGCCTTCGTGATGCGATCCGCGACGGTGTCGGCGATCTTACCATATGTGGAAAATCAGATCCTGAAACGTTATGGTTATCCGCGAGCGATTTTGACGGATAACGGGACTCAATTTGATCATCCCAGGTGGCGTATGGCTTTGGAAAAATGGGGTATTAAACATTGGACAACGGCGATTTATATGCCGCGCTGTAACCCCACCGAACGCCGAAACCAGGAGATCAAAAAGGGTCTCCGTGTCCGTCTAGCGAGCGATGACCATGACAAATGGGATCTGCACGTTCCAGACATCATGTATGATCTCCGATGCCGGAGGAACGCCGCGACTGGGTTTTCACCCGCGGAAGTGCTATGGGGGTTCCCGATCTGCCGACCGGGACACTTCAGCAACCCACTGCGGACAGAACTCGACGATGAGGTCCGGTTAGATAGGGAAGAGATGAACGCGGCGGTATCGGCCAACCAAGCGGCGTACTTCAGAAGGCGAGGTACCGAGCCGACCACCGGTCCGCTGACGTTCGAGACAGGTGACCAGGTGTACACGAAGGAACACCCGAAGAAGAGGCCAGGCGCATGCGCCGGCCTAGATGCAAAGTGGAGTGGTCCGCACACTATATTGATGAAAGTCGGACGCGCTCAATACTTTGTAAATCGACGTGGCAGGCCCTATAAATTCCACGTCGATCAACTCCGACGTTACCTACCTCCTGTGGCCACGGGGGCCGAGGTAACTGACGAGGGGGCAGACGATTCGGTGACGCCCCCAGCGCCACCGGACGTCACTTCCGCGAGCTTGGGTGACGGTACCGAACCGGTCGGACCGTCAAGCATCCCAACGGCGGAAGAAGGAGTCAACTATGACTCCGAAACGGAAGACGAGATTGGGGAAACCCAAGGAGTGGATGGCGGGGTTCATACAATCGACCCCGCGCCATCAGGGGAGTATCGCCCGTGGGAGTTGGAGGACGATACAGGGGTACGCACGTCACCAGGACGGGCGTCTCCAGAAAACCCCGAGACTGACGGCCGCACTACGGTGCCCGGCGTCAGCGGGGGCCTTGAATACCGGAAGAGTGTGTTAGAGGACGTCCTAGACGACACACCTTTCAGGACAAGGCCTCCCAGACGAAAGTTCCGTTTGGCGGGACGCACGGGGAAACGGCGCCAAAAAGGGTCCGTTCTACCGGCGTCCGAAGACGTACGGTAGGAGCCCAGAACTATACGTCGTTGTTTACTACCGCTATCCGGATGCGCGCAAGAAGAGTCACGCACGTGAGGCAACTAGCTGTGGGTCAAAGGAGTGCACGCCTTAGCCCAATAAAGCTCTCAAACAGAAGGCCCTTACGTGACGTGACAGCAAAGACGCCGCGCGCATAGATGGGACAGAGGCCCAGGGTAGCGGAGTACTCACACGGGTATGAGTTGGGTTCCACCGCGTCGAAATGGAGTAGACGGAACGGCGATATTTTTTCTTTTTTTGTTGTTTGTTTTGTTTTTTCTATACTAATATATTGCGCATGTAAATTTTGTCTCTTGTTGTAAATAAAAAAAAATACCATGTATGTACCAGCGACGTCGAGGATACGACCGGGGGAATCTCCCTGGCGTATGATTCTGCAAGTCCCAGAACGGGCTGCCTGGCTCACACCGGGAAACCTGTACACCCACCCCTGACGATGGACTGGTGGAAAGGTACTTTCTTAAGACCTTGTCCTAGTAAACACTCCACGTCAGGAGGGTGACAGGCAGACTATTTCGTCACCAGCAGCCCGGGAATGTATTACTTAAAATCCCAATTTTTGCCTTATATAAAATTTCGTTTTTTTTTTTTTTCTATATTCTTGTACCCGACTCTGGGCCAATAAATAAATAATAATTACCCTTTCCTTGTCATGTGCATGCCGTAGTGGTTATAATTATTTTAGATATTTTTTTTTACGTTGATAATTGTTTGTTTGTCTTGTGCATGTATTGTTTTGTCTTGTGAGGCGGAGCCAAGGGGGCCGGTGGCTAATTGAGGTCAGATCCTGGCGGTGGTTTTGCTTTGGTTGGGGGGATTTGTCACCGACAGGTTTTTCCGCCCCTGAGGGGGGCGCTCCCATAAGGAGTAGTGCCACCCAGCCGCTCGGTCTGACCCTGGTAGTCAATGCGCCACCGATGAAATGATGACGACCCTTGGCAAAGCTGAACAAAATATTTCACATGTTAAGTCCCGCAGTTTGCTCTGACAGGCCCCACGGCTTCTCAGAGTGAACTGTGGATGGTTAAGTCGGTCGCCACAGACCATGTAAATAATAGGTAATAGGTAATATAGTATAAGATTAAATTTTTGTTTTGTTGTCAAATATGGTAAAGGGTAATTAAATTAAATATGATTTGTTGTAATAATAATGTATAGTGTAAATTGTAAAATATTCATATGTAAGGCAAAGGATTAAATAGTAATAAAGGGGGACTTATGGATGGGCGTTGAGGGTATGTAATTAGATAGTTAAGATGTACGTAGTGATAAGTGCATATAGATCGATGTCGCTACGCGACGCACGTACACGGCACAGTAATTGTTAATATATGCTCATAGGCCTGTTGCGAAGGCTCCCTTTTGCACGTATGTGCAATCACAAAGCGTAGCAACACTTAGGCAATCATCGATCCGATTATAATCACGATCCCGCGTAATTAATTTTCATTTCAATTTCGATTATTAATATCCGCGGTCGTTCCGCGCGCGGCGTTTCCGAATCGGTATTCTGGCAGCTTTCCTGCTCGCACATACGACGGCGTCTCTGTCGTATGTGTAGAAACCGATTTCGAGATACAAATTTGCTCGCTTTGCAGTGACAGAGCCCCTCTCGCTCGCGTGTATGACGGCGTCACGCTCACGCGCGACGGGAGAATCGGATCAATGATTTTGGTCGATCAAGGAGACCACGTACTGGAATAAAGTGCGGGAAATCTTTGATCGGTGAGGTATGAGTATGTACTAAGCAATTATTACTGCCTATATGTTTGGTTGACGGAATGACATCCGTCAACTAGTCGTAAGTATGTGCCCGTGGCGACACCGAGCTATATTAGTTGTTAATGTGAGAAAGATTGCGCGACCAATACGTTTATATATTAGAATCAAGTAACTTCCCCGCTTGATATTGTTTTATATTAAGCTTTTATTTTGTAGTTAAATTACCAATCTACCGAGTTCATATTCTTAGACCAACGTCAAGTAGGTATTCAGGCCGTCAGGACGCCTCAAAGTTGAGCCCCCCAACGGTAGTTGGCCGAAGGATTGGTATGCGCTGTCGAAGGCCTGGTGCCACAAATATGCCCAGTTAACCACTGGCATATGACGCCTTATCATCCAGGCTAACTTTGTAGTACTCTTGTTTCTGAGTGAAAGGTCCCTTCGCGCCGCTAGGGCCCGTAAAGCCGGCCGCCGCGGGAACGCCCCTCCCTCAGCCATGAAGAGCGCCACCACGCGGGGGGTGTGCTGTATCGATAGGTAATTCAACCACAAATCCGTCGATGCCGCGCACGCCTTCGTAGGTGCGTTTTTCGTGGGGCTGGCCCAGAAACAATGCGGTACTGCTTCATCAATTACGCGCTCTCGGTACTGACAGGTACTCGAAGTACGTACGTGACGCGTGAGCGACGCCGCCCACTGGCGAGCGTCGACTCGCGCCCATAATTTTACTTAGTCGGCCCTTACGTAGATGTCGCGGGTAATTAGTCATTGCACAATTTCCGCCACTCTCGTAAGGAAACCGTTAATTAATTTTGTCACCCGAAAAACGTTGAGCTAAGGGATGAAATCGGCCAGATTTGCATATAAACCCCCTATTTTTAATTTCTATATCAGTCGACGCCCGCATTTACGACCCTGAACCTGCGAAGGTCAGCGGCGTAATTTTCTCTACATTTTCACATACAAGTCGCCAGGACTTGTGAGGAGGTACTCGCCCAGGTCCTGATACCTACAGGCAGATACCTACCTCTCTACCTACTGTCACTTTGACAGATAGGAGTGAAGTGTCACCCAGCGACTTAGTCGTTTTATTCGCGAGTTTATCTTTTCATTACCGGACCCGGTCCCCAACCTTTTATCGCGGTGCCCCGTGTTCGCGCAATCTCGCTTACGGATAAAAATAGATTAATTCTCAAATAACTGAATAATAATTGTGTTAGTTATGTAATTAGTGTTATATCTTAAATAAGACTTTTTAATAATTTTGTGGTTTCGGACTTAGACAATTTGAACTTTGTGACCTTTGTGGACGCGGAACCTAATAAATTGTTTTAATATCGTAAAAAGTTCTTTTATTGGACTAGACATAGTGCCTACCTGTTCTTCCTACAATCTGAATGTACCTCCACTCCAGGCCCGGAGCTAGCCGAGGATTCGGAGGCCTACACCAGTATAATTTCGTTTACATCAAATGCGCATCTCCTGAAGTTTTGGATTACTTAATGGATGAAATATCGAAACCGCAAACTGATTCAATACAAACATACCGCAATGATTATCAAGATATTGCGATTCCGTCCACTTCAGTGCATTGTAATGACATAATCGCCATTCCAGAAATCATAATGGACAATGATACCTTGACAAATGAAAAACCAAATAATCCCAATTCGACTACACATGATGAAAATGATGTACGATCAACGTATTCTCCATCTAAAGGTGCAAAGAGAAGACGACAAGAAATTAATTGGAAAATTTTTTTTTTGAAAACATCAATCAATACTGGCTCCACATATATTTCGAAGGCAGGAAAAATAGTCGATTGGTGTATAAACTATCCAATAAAAGTAATAAAATGTGAGATATTTGTATTAGCATAAAATAATTAATAACATTATGATTGTTCTTTCCATATTTTTAATTTAAATTGTGTTATCAATAATCCAATAAAATTAATTAAATGTGATTTATTTGTATTAACATAAAATAATTATTAACAATATGATTGTTCTTTCCATATTTTAATATAAATTGTGTTATCAATAATCCAATAAAATGTATAAAATGTGATTTATTTGTATTAATATAAAATAATTATTAACATTACGATTGTTCTTTCCATATTTATAATGTAAATTGTGTTATCAATAATCCAATAAAATGTGATTTATTTGTATGAGCATAAAATAATTATTGACATTATGATTGTTCTTTCCATATTTTTAATATAAATTGTGTTATCAATAATCCAATAAAATGTGATTTATTTGTATTAACATAAAATATTTATTAAAATTATGATTGTTTTTTCCATATTTTAATGTAAATTATGTTATTATGTATAAAAATAAACATTTTTTCTCTCTCGTAGTTACTTGCGTTATATTTTAATTTCTTACATAACTTTTTTTATCCTTCCATAATTACTATTTTTCTGAATAATTTATATTACTTATTGTACATATTAACAATATTTATATAAATAACTAAAATAATTTACATTTTTTTTTGATTTTTTAAAAATTATCATACTTAGATACTTTTCTGTAATAAAAACTTCGTACAAAAAAACTGTATGTCAATATGTCTCCTTACTCTTTGTCATTATTTTGTATTCACGCTGTCCTATTTCGAGCTAAATAATGCGCTATAATGGTTGTTCCGTACAAGAGCACGATAACTATGGTTGTGTTTAATAAAATCGTATAGAGTAAGAAAAACGCGACGTAAAAAACCGTTCTATACCAGAATATAAGTCTGCTGTGCGGAGTCAGTGATCTATTTTGTCCGCGCAAAAGCATGTTGAACCGAGTCAAAACATCAAGCGCGTAATATTATTCCAAATAAAAACGATTTTTGGTCATTATCTTAGCTGGTAATCAATTAATCACCATTAAATTTTGATAGAAATATAGACCATAAAATGGTCTATCTGATTTACTTAAATAAAATTAGAAAAAACTCACTCATTTTATATTATGAATTTAATAGCGTAAATATTTTAGTTTTTTCGCTCTCCTGAACATTTGTGATTTTAGACTTACACCGGTTTTTCCTGGGGCCGTCGATATAATAGATATGCATTATTTTCTCTTTAAAAATGTTTTTTTTTTTATTTAGTTGTACCAATTCATTTTTTAGATGCCGCTCACTCTTGCTCAGAAAATGAGAATTTATAGGAAGAGATTAAAACGCGATTCAGCAAAATATGACGAATATAAAAAAAATATTTAAAAAGAATTAAGCCCAAGATTAAAAAAGTATGTGATACCTATGTCTGAATACGCAAAACTAGCGCAGATAAAAGTATGGAGAGATAAAAAAAACAACATTGGGAAAAGAAAAAATACCAGACTGAAATAATTGCGAGACAGGCACTGGCTCTGTCATACTCTTTCTGTTATACGCCACCAAAATTTTAAAACTTCTCCATACATTTTAGGCATAGAAATTTATAAAAATGTATGAAAAAGTATTTTTTTGTCACGTTTAACAGAAATGTGTACCCTATTAGATTTAATACCTGGAACTGTAGGTATTCGCGAAATGTCAGAAAAGTACGTCTTGATTACAATCAACCTGTATAGCTACATTTTATGTTGATGAATACAAATCAATTTCTAGACAACATACAGTCGAACTTGGTTATTACGAGGAAGATGGGACCGACTGAATATGCTTGTTATAAGCGTTACTCGTTATATCAGATAATAGGTATTTTTAAATGAGCATGTCACATAACACAAAAAGTCGAAAATAAAAAATCTGGAAACCATCGTAAAAATCCCCGAAACAAGCATGGCATTCATAAACTACAAAATAAGTTGTTTATTATAATGAACGCTGGTAGGTACCTACGGACTTCACAAACCTTGGATTTTTCAACCATATGCGTGGATACTTTTTTATTATCGTCGGCGAAACACCAATAAGGTAGGTACTTAGACACTTTACTAGTGTCATAATCGTAATTCGACCCCGGCGGCATCCTGTCCAATCGGATTTTATTGCTTAGGGTATAAATGTTTTTAAACGATCGACACATTAACAGTGTTTTAGCTCGGTATATCCGATAAGTTGCTCGTTATAACAGTGAATAAATTAAATGTATTGCGAAAATCAAAAACCAAATGTCAACAAATGTTTCCTTATTACATCCGAGATCTCGCTATGTCCGAGATCGTAATAACCGAGTTTGACTGTAATTATTTTCGTAAAAGTTATATATACTCCGTGCCGCGCTAGGAACTCGCGTCCCAATCCCTTGCTGATTTCATTTTTTTCATATATTGTTAATTTGCTTTAAAATATTTTTGATCTGAGTTACAAATAATATAAATGCCAAATAAAAGTTATGGTAATGTATAGTGTGTCAAAATTATTACCTACCTTATTTTACTAGTATTGTGAAATTTATTATAAAATATGTCTATTTTAGTGACTAAGTTTGATTTGTTTTGTTATTGTGACGCACGTTGAATATTTATATCTGACTATCAAAAAATTCAAATAAATTTCATAAAACAAAAATTTGATTTTATGGTAACATGTAACTTTAGCTTTACAAATTACATTCCGTTACCATTTCGTTCCATTCCGAAAATGTCCCAAAAAAAGTTGAACGTTAATTATTTTTCATTTGATTATTAAATAACGAAACTTATGTATTTTTCCAATAAAATTTAGTAAAAGTAATTACTGTCTTTAAAAAAATAGCAGAACGAATATTGATTGGTTTTTTCAAATACTAAAAGAAAAATGCTCAGCCATTATAGACATAGGGTAACGGAGTGGAACAAAATGTGCCCAAGAATTAAAATTCAATAATATTTT
>JAGYXB010000568.1:0-126739 GCA_022495005.1 Rhyacophila brunnea | reverse complement strand
ATCAAAATTTGAAAAAACTCGAAAATGGTCGTTAGGTATCTTTTGATAATAAGGTGCTCAAATGTGCTTTGACTGAATTTACATGATTAAGAGTAGGTACTCATGGGAAAGAGGACCACGTAGATGTCAAATTAAAAATTGTTGTAGGTAACAAAAGCTAATACAAAACTGCTTAACATTCTAAGTAAATAGATCTTCACGTTAGCGGTATGACGCCCCAAATTCTTTAAATGTAACAAAATTGACCTTTGTGGCAACCAGCTAAGACGGTCCAATGAGCTCAATAGCTGATTGAACCGACTTAAGCAGCACTTCTCTTTCCATACATATTTTAGGAAATTTCTACAGGATGTGATTTCATCTTGTATTTCTCAACTACATATGACATTATGTAATATTAAATTAAAATTATTTGTTAGTTTGGGTTAGTTTAGGTTAGGTTAGGTTGGGTTAGGTTATGTTAGATTAGGTTAGGTTAGGTTAGGTTTGGTTAGGTTAACCTAACAAATAATCCAGTTTATCGGCTATTTTCAAAATGCGTTTTCCGCTGTATCCGCTTTAACCGAACAGTACCCTAATTTCAAATAACACACATAGTATAATAATATAAGGACCTTTCTTTTTGTATTACATCAAATATCGACGCTCACCGATATTAAATAATAAAGTATTTAATATATCAACTTGATTATAGCTCAAATGTTACTCACTGAGTAAAATAACTCGCGATCGGATGGGTGGCCGTTTTAAAGGAGTTCGCAGTCCTCCCCTGCCGCAAGTCGTTCAACAATCTCTTATTTATGGAAATTTTACCAGCATTATAGTATTTTATTCGATAATAATTGGATGCTAATTCATTTACCAGCGAGCACGGAAAATTATATGACGGTAAAATAATGGCTACATTACAACGACAATCGTGTTTTGGCTCGTTTTATTTCGAAAAATATACTTTTTAAATTCTTTCTTCGACCCACAAACTGGGCATGACATTATTTGAGAATGATAGTATTTATATAGCGAACACAAGAAAGGTAATTGAGATGTCAAAGAGATCAAGTGGTATCTCATTTTTTAATCCCGGAATAATTATTGACAATTGAATAGATATGATATTAAAATTCTTTTTCAATCTACAAACTGGTATTTTTCATAATGATAATATTTATATTGTTAACACAAGAAAATTTTTCAACATACATCATTTTGAAAAACATTTCTGAGAAAATATATTATTTTTCTTCTTTCGACCATGTCCGATCCTAATAGGATCATAATATGGGCCTCCGCGGCTGACAGAGTGGAGGTTTGTATTGACAGATTTTGTTTTTTACGAGAAATGGATGTCAGCCACTTGCTCAACCTATTAGGCCCATACCCTGACACACACAAATTGAAAAACAATATGTGTACTTGCCAGACCCAGGATTAGAATACTTCTGAGAGAATATATTATTATTATAACTAATAGAAAAAAAATCTTTTTGAAAAAAGTAAGACACCCGGCAGGGTCGGCAAGAGATGCAGGTTCGATTCCTAACATGTATGTATGTTCAATAATTAGAATGGTACATTCTTAAATCTTGTGAATTATTCGTTGAATAGAAGAAATAAGTAATAATAAATAATAAAATAAACTTAGTTAATTACAAGAAAATTAATTGAGATTTCGAAGAGATCGACTGGTATCTAATTTTTTGATTCATGAATAAATATTGATAATTGAATAGGTACCTATAGTTTTAAAATTCTTTTTTCGACCTACAAACTGGTATTTTTGATAGTAATAGTATTTATATTGTAAGCAAAATAAAAGTAATTGAGATGTCAAAGAGATCAACTGGTATCTCATTTTTCATTCAGGAATAAGTATCGACGATTGAATATGTACACTTTAAAAAAATGATTAGTATTCATATTGTGAGGACAAGAAAAGTAATTTTAAATGTCAAAGAGATTAATTAGTGGTTTTTTATCCAGGAATAATTATTGACAATTGAATAGGTATAATGTTAAAATTCTTTTTTCGACTCACAAACTGGCCTATTTGATAATAATAGCAATTTCATAAATATCGATTGATTTGACAATTGACTGTATACACTTTTTTTTAAAATCGACTCACAATTAACGTGCATATTGATAATGATGTTTTCAAATTATGTATGTTCATTATAAAATATTACATTCTCAAATCTTGCGTCTTATTCGTTGAATAAAAGAAATAGTTTATTAGATAGTGTTTAATAAACTATGTATTTTATTCAACAAATAAGACACAATATTTGAGAATGTAATATTCTATAGTGAACATACATAATTTTAAAACATCTCATGCATATACACTATACAAAAAAAAATGTAGAAAAATACGACACCCGACGGGACTTGAACTGTCTGAAATCTGCTGGATTCGCGCCAGTGTGCTTTACACAAAACTTTTCTTGTGCACAAGAAAACTAATTGAGATGTCAAAAGGAATCAAATGGTACCTCGTTTTTTTATCCAGAGTATTATTTATTATTGACAATCGAATGGGTATACTTTTAAAATTCGTTTTTTGACCCACAACTGACATATTTGATAATGATAGTTAGTATTTATCTTGTGAGCACAAGAAAAGTAATTGACATGTCAAAGAGATCAACTGGTATCTCATTTTTTTCTCCAGGACTTAGTATCCTCAATTATTGAACTAAGTATAATCTTTATTGAGAATTTTATTGCTGTTCATTGCGTTTTTTACTAAATTATTTTCCACTTTAATCTTTTATACTTACGATTTGATACTGCTGATATAGATTTCCGTTGTAAGTATAATCTCAAACGAATACCTATGACAAAGTATCACTGCCACATCGTGTATAATTTGAGTTATGGCCACATAAAGCTTAAATTTAAATGAATCGAATAATTTATTCGGAAGAAACAAGATCTTCGTATGAAAAGGATCTCATTATTAAGGTGTGCTAAGGCGAGAGGATAAAGCCCTCTTTGTGGTCTATAAAATCAACAATGCCACGGATAGAATATAATATTTCACGTGTGTAATATTATTATGTTTGTGACAACAATGGACGGTAGTGAAGCACCACGGAGGAGACCACCTACGTACAATGTTATATTATCACAAGTTGATATCAAGTGATTTTTTTTATTAATTTTCAAACGGAAATATCTATTGAAAAATCAAAGAATTCTTATGAATATATACATAATATATTGGCTCTGCAATGTGATGCGGATCCTTGCCGCTCCCGACGGGGCTTCTTATTATTTTATCGTGACATCCCCTAACAGAAGCTAGCCACCATAAGGGCAATCTTTACTATATCAGCTGCTACCCGTAACAGTTTGGTGGAGTTGCACTCGTACCAATCATGGAGCTACACAACCCACAAAGTGTGCCATCGTCATATTTTAGGTTTATTATTTTTTTTCTCTCATAATGTGGCTGAGGCAGGGGCGACCGGGGACAATAGAAACAAGGGATACGTTAAAGTGCCCACCACCACCCGTCATATATGCACAACCGTGGATATGCACGGCCGCTTTCTACGACGCTTTAAACGTGTCTGAAAGAAGTGATTTTAAGTGCTCATTCCGTCCCGAGACGGAGCCGCACGGGACTGATGCTGCAACCATGCACCGTAGTGCTGAAAGAAGAAAGTTAAGAAAGAAAATGTTTGAGAAACAAGGGATAATAGAAACAGCGGCTATAGCAGCCGATTCACGTCTCCGAATCACGTGAGTGTTTTCCAAACTAAGTGTTATTGGGAGCTTCTGCCGCTCAGCAGTCGTCCGTCAAGCGCAGTCCAGAGCGCACCTGTATACCTCGCAAAAACGTTATTTGGCCATTAAAGTAATATTTTGCGTTTATCTAAAAAGTGTGACTGAAGATACAAAAACGTTAGTCAGATGATTTCAATTATATTAACATATTTATTTGTCTATTAACTTTAGGTGGAATAGCTTAAATTATTGCAATTATTCGTTGTTTACAAAAATAATTAATGGTTTTAAAAAAAATGGTGCGGGGACACTAGAAACAGTCTAAGGTGGGGACGTTAGAAACATATTTCTACTGTTAGTCTAGTGCATCGATTGTCATGGTTGGTCACACGAGGCATGCACTCAACAAAAATTTAACTATACGTCATGTCACAATTGCTTATCAGAATCAATTTTTACTACTAAATTTTACTATTACTTTTTAGTCTCGTTACTATTACTTACCAACTACCTATTTACTTTCATATTTGTATTGTGTTGTTACAAAATTTTTTCAATATTTACTTTGATTTACAATAAAATGTAATAATTAAATAAATCTGTTTTCTTATTATTAGCACTAAAGACGCCATAGAATCTAAGTACTTTTTCAATTGTCCCCAGTATGTGTTTCAATTGTCCCAGGCACGGGGACAATTGAAACGCGTTTCCAATCTTCACTGTTTTTGTAATATCTCTTTGATGCATGATTGTAGACCATTTATATAAAAATAAACACAGAAAGTAGAAAAAATATAACATCAATATCGTATTTTAAATTATTGAATTTTGAAATATATAAGGAGAAAAATATTTCAATCGTCATCCCCTACTATAATTTTCTGATTTTGATACAACGCAGAAAATTTCGATCTTTTCCCATTCGTTTGGGCATGTCAACACTAAGTTACCAATTCAGTACAAGGAAGTTTGTGGTTTCTTAAGATAACATTGTTTTATAAGAAAAAAGCTTATTCGCTCAACCTAGTAGGTCAAATTAATTTGTACATTGATAAAAATTACATGATAATTTATCAGGCCCGTCAACCCTTCCACCTTACTTTGTTTTCCCACCACCACCCGTCATGTACATCCGTGGATATGCACGGCCGAAAAGTAGAAAACGTACAAGTCAGCTGGTGCGGTATGCCTGCGCGGAGTGTATACATACATATATAAAAACGCGACGGCGATAATGGGCGCCGAACCAAATTATTTAAATAAATGCGGTGCCTAATAACAAAGATATTGAAAAAACCTTCTTCTTTTGAGATTGAAACTAAATGTAAGTATAAAAAACCACTGGTCCACTGATTGAGTTAGCTACAAGTGTTGTTATACAAGTTCATTTGAAGAAAACATCACACTACTGCTATGACATTTATTTGCCAATTTTCATGGTGTATAAAAAGACAATTAGTGCAGGATCCCATAGACTTGTCGTATACATAATATGCGGAACGCATTCTGACAATTGGAATGGGTTTTTGGGGTCACAAACATATATAATGTCGATGTTGCCAGGCGATATTAGTGGTCAATTTTTTTTTATTGAGGTTTTAATTTTTTTTCTTATAATCCACCAAAAATTGTTCTGATTTCTTCAATAAAACCAAGACCAAATCAGGGATTGATTGAAAATGCAATAATTGTACCATGCCATCGGCATGGTCGTAGAACGGTTGGTCCTATTTGAAAAAATAAAAATAGCGGGTAGTGCAATGTGTTCAAAATTATCGATTCTTAGGATCCTCCTTGGCTTAAATTATTTATTTAGTAATATTTTTGTATAGAATCACCCAGATTGGTTTCTTTACCATATTATATGCATATGACATTAGTTTTAGTATAATGGTAAATCCAGAAACAATATAGGTTGCACATATAGGTAGGTGAATAAATGAAATAACGATAACCACTAACCACACTAAGTGCACTTAATTAAAAAAACTTAAAAATAAAAGGGGGTGTCATTCTAAGACTGGTTAGGGATGACACTTTGATTTCAAAATCAGCCAAGTCTATCTTTAGATATTTTAACCCTTTTTTTGTGAATTGCTAAACAACTACTGCTTTCCAATATGTTTGCATTATCGAAATCATCCAAATCCGTCTGTAAATCAAAACTTAAGTTGAACAGTTTTTTTCAAATTCACCCACATCCACTGAACTAATTATATCATACTGGAGTTCTGGTTCGATTCCCGTTGAAGTCAGAATATATTTACATAATTAAATATGCAAATTCCTCAAACCTGGGAGTTTTACCACTAGTATTGGGCTTCACGGCCTGTTGTGGTGTTTAATAAAAAAACAAATAATAAAAAAAGCTAATAATGTTGAACTTATTAATTTTAAACATTCTATAATCAGAATAACATCAATTTTTACCCTCGTGACTAGGGATTCCAATCTCTCGAGCTATTTTCTATACCTATGAATCCCGGGATTGATAAACATAATCCCGAAACTTTCGGGATTGATTTTTTTATCAATTTTTATGGAAAATAAAATAAAAACGAAAAGATAACAGAAAAAATACTTTTAATAACTACATTAGAAATAAACTGAGCTTGAATGAAGTTTGATTTATACCCATGTGTAAGTTTCCGATTCATTTTATTTTTTCACATAAATTAAATTTTTCATAAAAATGAGAAAGATTGGAAAAAACAATGCTTCGCACTATTAACAAAGCAATTCCACCATGATCTCATACGTTTTATGGCAGTTTCATATTTGGCTGACTAATTACATTTATGAAGCGGAAAGGCCATAAGTACACCATAATTTGCTGTACTATTTTAAATCTCGCTAGCCCATTCATTAAGTCTTTACTATCAGAAACAGCAATCTCATGTTAAATTCACATTATTATTTATATTAAAATATTATTTACTCCATTAAACTTAATATGTATTTCCAAGATTGAACGTATACAATATTAACAATAAATGTCTTAAATAGTATAAATTATACTAGATTTATTTTTGACCGATTTTATCAATGTTATTTGTAAATATAAAATTTTTATATTAACAATGGAAAAAATGCCAATCCCGGGATCTCGGGATTGTCAAATTGTAATTCCGAAATCCCGGGATCAGAATTTTGGCTCGGGATTGGATTCCCTACTCGTGACTGTGTACAAGAGGAAACAAAAAAGCTTTTTTTCTCTTATTCATCCATTATGGCTGATTTTGAAATCTAGCGACACTAATATAGTAAAGAGTTATTTTAATGACGTTGCTGGTATGTTCTGTTAAATTTCTAAATTTCTACCAAAAAAGTGTTTAGTTCTCACAGTGCAATCGTAAATTTAAAATTGATGTTAGGAAAATATGCCTGTCTACAAAAAGGGTTCCAAATATAGACAAAAACATAATAAAGCTTAATGCATCTAACTGTATTAGTTCTAATATATAACTAGGTGTCGAAAAAGCTCATAAATAATATCATTAACTATCTCAAAGATCGACCGCTACAAATAATACACAGTATCGCCTTTCTCACGAGCATAAATCAAATCGGTCAATTAGAAACCATCCGGGCATAATATGCCTAGATAAAAATTACGACACATTCATCAACGAGACAACAATAAACATGTTTTTTTTTATTATTATTCGCAAACGACACCTTTGCCTTTTTAGGAGTCAATTGCAACGGTCGAAATTCTCAGTGACTTTCTCATCTGGTGGATAACATTTCATTGCGTGATTCCATTCATCGTTTTGTTATTATTAAATTTTATCTAATAAGTTTTGGGAGATAATAATATGGTTTGTAGAGATTTTGTTTAATATATATATATAATTAATTAACTAGCTGAAGTACCCGGCTTTGCACAGGGTCGCTTCGTGGATACATTTATCTTAGATATTTAAAAAATAATATTAAGTAATTATTTTTTAAATATTAAAATATCTGTGTAATACAATAAGGCAAAATGAAAATAATTATAATAAGAGTAAGCTGGCTCGCACATCACAACTCGCCTCGTGTGCCTGACCGCCATAAATCAAAACTTCCGAGAACGGGCCGCCGGTGTTCCATGATACAACCTTGCACATCTGCCTAGTGACATCGACATTCACCGCATCGCGGCTGCTCCGAACGCGGCGACAGTCTGGAGATAAATGGCCAATTGTGCGGCTGTGCGGCTGTGCGCATACGCGGAGTCAATATTGGCCGATGTCGACATGCAGGCTCTGGCCAACGCAACTCGACGCATCCGGCAGCGTCGCAGTTGCATCGGCCAATCTGCGAAGCTCCATTTGATAACGTTTGTTTCTTGGTTTACGATGACGTCACATCGACGAATTTGTCGTAAGACGCATGCGGCGAGTTTTGATGTGCTAGCCCTCTAAAGGTCAAACAAAAGAACACAATATTAAAATAGAATCCAAAATATGCAAACGTTATAAATAGTATTAATATGTAGTAAAAAAAATCAAAATTGGGTGGAACAAACAAACAGACAAACTTTGTATCTTATATAATACTAATTTAGAAACCGTCGCGGGTGTGCGCACAACAAAGGACAAAAGTTTCATCGCAATCGGATTAATGGTATAGGAACCATACGAATAAGATAAGATATAATGAATAAGAAAAAAAATTAGGTTAAATCTGAAATTCGAGACCCCCACCACGGACTCCGGCTCGTCGGCCTTCGGTTACCCTCAAAATTTTGTCGAAATCCGACTGCGCGTGTGGATTTGTAATATAATCTGTAAGAGATCTTGGAAAAATTACGTTTGACGGTAAACTGACGTTTAGTGGTCATATAGATACCATTTGTAAAAAGGCGCTAAATATGTTGGGCTTTGTCTTGCGTACTTCCCAGGTCTTTTCGGATGTTACGGTACTAAAAATTCTCTATAACTCCTTAGTTAGAAGCAGACTTGAGAGTGGGTCTATCGTTTGAGCCCCTCATCAGTTGAAGTACGGCCTTATGGTGGAGATAGTCCACAATATTTTTTTAAGACTCCTTTACTTTCGGCTGTATGGATATTATCCGTGGCTCTATCCGACTGATTTTCTCTTAGGGATGCTTATATACTGTAGCTTAAAATTTAGAAGGAATCTTTATTTAGCTACAAATTTTTCAGACTTATACGCGGCGTAAATGTGAACTCTGCCATTCTTGGTGGTGTTGGCTTGTGTGTCTCTGATAATTACCTTAGGAATCGGGGGCATCCGTTGTTTGTTCTCCCACGGTGCAGAACTAACCTGTCATTAGTAATGCCAATTGGGAGGGCAGTAACCATGTTTAATGAAATCGCTTCGGATATTGATATATTCCACTTACGTGAGGGTGAATTTAGGTGGACGTTGTTTTATAAGTTTTTAAAATAGGGTCTATCAAAGTTCATTCTGTGTGCTTCCATCTACTTTTATTTTGTTACTTATTTTATTTATTTTCTTATTTTATTTCTTATTTTATTACTTATGCTCTGTATTTTTATTTTTAAAAATTATTACACTTATTTAATGTCATGTCGTGAACGCTTTGAATTTATAATTTGTTATGTTCATTATATGTAAAATTAAAAAAAATTGATTTCATTAAAATAATTTTGTGGTTGACAAGAATGCTTTCGCAAAATGGTCTCTACCCAAAGCAACTGAACGAGGTTTCCGGTTGAACAATGTTTGGGAACATTCCTTTTGATTGCTAGCACAGCCTTAAAGAGGATTCTTGTACTAAATAAATGATTTATTGGTATGCTTACATCACTTCATAATAATATTATGAATAAATTTAACAAGGCGATAATAAGTCAGCCACTGAAGTTAAATAAAGTATTTAACTATAAATCTAGATTAATCTTGACTTTAATTAACATCTAATTCTGATTCAATTTTAACCATACCTGATATGTACAAACAGTTCATCACAAGGCAACATACCTAAAATATTTAGTGGAATGCAATACCTACATTACAATATTAATTTGTGACATTTCTTTTACAGAACTTAGCCATTTTCAAGAATTTTGACGGGTGATTCATTAATCACGTTTAAAGCTATTGCTTACGTGAAAATCTACATACTTTAATATAATTATCGGGTGCACAAACAATCACAATCAATGACAAACTCTCATTTTAAAGTTGAATATCGATGTTCTAATGTCAATACCTCGTATCTGACCTATATGACGAAAATCTTTTTGATGTACTTACAAAAAACAACAAAAATACTGCCCATCGACTGCGAAATTATCATATCTGCAGTTATTTTAACAGAAATGATACAGCCATTTTAGTGATTTCCCGTATCTGAACATTCCAGGAATAAACCTGTAATAGCCCGTATCTTGCCTCTAAGCTGTCAAGCTTATTTCATTACGTGTGTTGAATTTAGCTTCAAAATGTCTTCTTCGAATTATTTAAAAGGTAAAAGAGTAAGTAATATAACAAATTTTGATGTTTACCTTTATATATAATATTCAATTCAATTCAATTTATTTATTTTTACATATTGTGGACATTATAAATTATAAGTTTAAGACGTTTACAACATGACATGAAACATTACAAAGAAGAAAGAAAAACAAAAGTAGTAAAAGGAATAAAAATGAAAATATAAAAAGAGAACATAATATAAACACGCAAAAGTTGTGAAAATACAATTATATATATATATAAGTTCAAAAAAGTACACTGAGTGTGCTAAGGAGACTCTATTTTAAGAATTTATAAAACTGCGTCCACCTAAACTTACCCTCACGCAAGTGGAATATATCAACACCCGAAGCAATTTGGTTGAACATAGTTATCGCCATCAATATGTCACATTGTACTGGATGTTATCATTATATTAGGCGTTATGTGCTTTGCTTTACCACAATTTGTGTTACAGGTAATTGGCATGCTATGTAGTTACAACATGTGTGAACTATTAACAGTCATATATTATGGGATATTAAATATTTAGTTTTTTTAGCTTCCTGCACAATTTGTAAAAAGTCACTTACGACATATTGACATTTTTTTTTCTAGATGCCTTTATGGATACCTCGCATTTACTATTGAGGTTTCATTAAGGACTTTGGCACGCAAACTACTCTACTTGATGCTAGTCAAATGAAAAGTCAAAAGATAATATGCCTTATTGAAAACTATTCTTCTACCCGCATCGGATATTGCTAATTTGAATTCGGCCAGGGCCTATGAAACCGCCTTGCAAAAACCGTGGAAAATTCTTTGTAGCGCAAGGCGGTGGTGATTCTGATGAATATTTTGTCGTATTCATTGGGAACTGAGGACTGCGATTTGTAGCTGGGTTTTTCCCGTGGTAAAATAAATGTCGCATAGGACTTATATTCTGAATATATACTTATCATATCTTATATGACTGCAGTCACTGAATCTGAAAGGCATGAATCATAACATCATTTTTTTTTTTTTTTTATTATGACAATCATATTCTATGTCACATATGACTTACACCTGGAAAGTATGGCGTCGGATTCTTAATACATAAACACAAGAACAACATAGAAAACTTCATAGGTACGAGGGTGGGTCAATAAGTCCTTAGAAAAGCCGACAGGTGGCGCGACTAGTACTGTAAGCGGTTTGTTTTCATGCAGCGGCACTACCGATTCAGTATGCTGCGAAGTTTCAATCAGATTGGTCAGGTTGTTGTGTGTTTCTCGTACATTTAAAAAAAAAATTTGCTTGTGGAAAATGGAAAATGGAAAATGGAGAAAATTGAGTTTAGAGCTGTTATTAAACATTTTAATATAAAAGGGTTAACAGCAAAGGAAATAAAAAATGAGTTGGATTTAGTTCACGGCATATCTGCTCCTTCACTTGCAACTATTTATAAATGGTTAAATGAATTTAAACGTGGTCGTACATCAACAAAGGATGAACCACGCTCAGGACGTCCTGTAGAGGTGACTACACCAGAAATGATCAATAAAATCCACGATATGGTGTTAAGTGACCGAAGATTAAAGTTGAGTGAGATAATTAGGGTTACAGGGATCTCAAAAGGTAGCGTCATTTCTATTTTACATGACAAATTGGGCATGAAAAATATTTCTGCAAGATGGGTGCCGCGTTTGCTCACAGTCGACAATAAACGCAATAGGGTGGTGGCCTCTAAAGCCCTGTTGTAGCTCATGCAACGCAATCCGGATGAATTTTTTCGTCGCTTTGTGACTGTAGATGAAACATGGATACACCACTATACTCCCGAGACGAAAGAACAGTCAAAGCAGTGGATTGCGAAGGCAAACCATGTCAAAAGAAGGCGAAAACCGTAAAATCAGCTGGTAAGGTTATGGCTACTGTATTTTGGGATGCACGTGGAATTATTTTCGTTGACTATTTGGAAAAGGAAAAACAATAACAGGGGATTATTATGCATCTTTATTGGACCAGCTAAAAAACGAAATTGAAGAAAAACGGCCTCATTTAAACAGGAAAAAATCCTCTTTCATCAGGACAATGCCCGTGTTCACACATGTTTACGATCAATGGCTAAAATTGAAGAATTGAAGTTCAAATTGGTCCACCACCCACCGTATTCGCCAGATTTAGCCCCCAGTGACTTTTTCCTTTTCCCAAACTTAAAAAAATGGCTAAGTGGACAACGTTTTTTTTCAAATGAAGAAGTCATCGATCGGACAAATACTTATTTTGAGGACCTTCCGAAAACTTATTTTTCTGACGGTTTAAAAAAAATTGAAAAACGTCTAACCAAGTGTATTGAGCTCCAAGGAGATTATGTTGAGAAATAAAAAAAAATACAAAAATAAAAACTGTTTTAATGCTTTTTTCTAAGGAATTATTGACCCACCCTCGTATAACAGATATAGTAGCACTATTGAATTTAAAAATACAAGGAAACGAATTATCTCTCATACAAATATACGCACCCACAAAAATAGCGAAAGAAGAAGAAATTGAAACTTTTTATACAAATGTAAATAAAGCTATTAACCAAACAAATAAAACTTTTATAAAAATGGGCGACCTAAATGCAAAATAGGCCAACCCAGACAAGACGAGTACTTAGCTACGAAATCAAACGGGTATGGAGAAAGAAGCCAGAGAGGCCAGAGATTAACACTTTGGAGGAGGCCTTCACCCAAAGAGGGGTTCTTATAAACCAAACAAACTAATTACATACCATTATTTAATTTATAAACATTATCTAATAGCATTATATATAAAAGTAAAAAATCTTAATATATATATGTATTATACAAAAATATAAAAAATAATAATAATTAATATTATATAAAGTATAAAATAAGAAGATAATACAACCATATATATACATAATAAATATGTTCATATGTTTTATATATATTTATTAGATATAGTCATTTAACTGTCATTTACTTTTGTTTGTAAGAAATAAAAAGGCTTTTTTATTGTATTTATTTTAGTATTGACATTAGGCCATCGATATTTTAACTACGATATCATATGCTAAATTACTCAAAATATAGTTGCAGAGCAGATATGTGTAACAGTTGGCATCACTCCGGAGACACGGAGTCGTGCCCCGATGACAATGGCGTTTGACGACTCTGCCGTGAAGTAAATTTGAAGATGCTTATCCACCATGATGACTGGCTCATGAAGTGTCACTCTCTTGTAAATCACGTGCTAACTATACCGCTGTCACACGGAGAGGAGAGTTCAATTCTAAATGAAAACGTGGCCTTTTATTTACGTAATGATAAAATATAAATTCGTTTTGTTACACTTCCTTTTACGGGCGAGCATTGTTACAAGAATACTTTTCAATATTAAAGTTTCTGTTAAAATAGGTCGGTAGATTCTTAGTAAGTAATAAATGGATATGTTAGCCATTGGAGCTGAAATGACATTTTAACATTGATAATACAGTTAAGAAACCTTCACATTGGGTCTAGGACGATTCGGTGCTGTCGCCAACTGGATTGCGTGATACACAACTGGTTTCCATGATAAAACAGATCAGTGACAAAACAGAACAACGATAAATATAACTATGAGCTTTCAGGAAAAATATAAATTTTATATTGAAATTGTCCTATCTTTATTATGTTGATAGATTTTTAATAGCACAGATTTTCAATACGCCATAATAAATCAAATTATATACCTAATTTCTGCATTCCTAATCGCTAGAAAGGCTCAAATAAACGAGACTTTGCCGGCAAGCTTAGGATATCTCATCTTAATCAATATAATATTATATTCAAAATGATTAGGTCACTAGGTACAACGAAATAATGACCTAACCTAACCTAACTTAAATAGATTACACAAAAATGAATGTTTCATTTTCCCCCTGGCTGTTCTGTTTTGTCATATTCTGTTTTGTCCGGTTACCCACAACTGTACTATGCTCCAGCGCTTGAAATGGACCGGAGCGCACCGGAACGCAGCGCATCATCCGTTTGAGAAATCCTCGAAATTGTCGCTCCGTTTCCTGGAAAAATTAACTATTGCATCGTGGTTTGTGAATTATTAAGGTGACGCATCAGTGAAACGCCAAATAATTTTCAACTGTACGCGCGACGAAATTTCGGACTCGCTTGCATTCATTGAGAAAACGTCGAGCCAGAAGCACGTCACTTTGCTGCGTGATGGCGACGGGCCAATTAATTCTAAAATCGTGTAAAGATGACTAAAACGTTACCCATTTACTTTAAAAAGAAAACATGTCAATGAATATATTATTATTGTTACTAATAGAATAATAAACAGAACATAAAATGGACGTATGTTGGATTTATATGAGAAATAATATTTCGTTTTGACAGGCGTCATCTGCACCCGCGACCCGCAATCCGCACATCGCCTAGCAACGATCTTTTTAGACCGTGCCTCAACTAATGCATGGCCTTAAATTAAATTAAAAATGATAAGTAATTTAATTATCTTAGTTCATACATACATATTTAAAGTTAAATACGAAACTTGTTGAAATTATGAAAAAAAAAAATTATAACTTGTCGTAAGCCCTGTTTCTTGCCTGCATTTTGTTCTCGTGGTGCAGTGCGTAAATTCCCGTTTACATGGTTCATTTTTGATGATCATCGCGGAGGAATCCGCAGTGACCCGTGTAAACGCACATTCATCAACGAATCATCCGGAATCAACAGTGAATGAAGTTGAACTTGTTCTACCTTGGATAATGTTATGATCACCGCGGATGATTCCGCGCATGCGCACATGCCACGCATGCGCACTGCGTCCCTGATTACTGTCATCATATTTACATAGGTACGTAAAGTGTCATTTTGAATAATTAAAAACCAACCGGTTAAATAGATGTTCCTGCAGCTCACATCATATTTGATAATAAATACTGATTGTAATAAACAAAGTGTGATTTTTTGGTTTCTGTGATTTCTGTGTTCGCTATTTCACTTGACGCCATTTTGGAATGACTCGAGTATTTCACTTTCGGTGACACGTGTAAACAAAAAGCGAATGCCTGAATCCAATTCCCTGCAGAGGATCATCCACGATGATCATCTGCAGTGACTCTTGTAAATGAGCCTTAATGCGCTGGCCTTTCATCCGGGATATATTTATGTAATTTTCTTAAAGCCCGGGCGTTTGTGACTATTTCACTTCTGTCACTAAATACACTACTGTTAAACTTCAGTGGGTACCTACTGTCATTGGCTGAATTAAAGTTATCGGTAAACAATATAATTAAGTTGTGGTTTCGCAAAAAAAAAAAAAACTTTACTCCCAACCTTAAGAGCATACTTCGGTGAAACGGAAAATAATTTTCAACCATATTATGTGCGATGAAATTTTGGACTCGCTGCCAATCGGAGAGCGAAAGTCGAGCTGTGAACACATCAATTTGTTTTGTGATGGCGTTGGGCGAATTAAATCTTAAATCGTGTAAAGATAACTAAAAATCGTTACCCATTTACTTGAAAAATACAACATGTCAGTGAATATAATATTATTATTATTACTAATAGAACAATAAACATAACATTAAATGGACGCATGTTGAATTTTTATGACAAATTATGTTTTGTTCTGCACGCGTCGTTTGCATAATCTTCGCTCGCGTAGTCACTATCGTTTTAGGCCGTGCCTCAGCTAAAGTATAACCTTAAAGGTGAGAATAAATGACTAGTAGGTAATGGTATTTTATGTGACCGATTGCTATATCTGTATGCTACACCATCCGTAAATTAATGTGCACGTCCATTTTAGATAAACAGTTGTTAAGTAAAAATTGATAACGGCCCATAATAATTACGTTGACCTGACTTCAAACGAAGTCACTACAGAGTCCGCCTCGCTAAGTGATATTAATAGTTGGCATCATTTTCAATCTCCGGTCGATTAGTCTCATTGTAAGCTAGGTGGCAGCACCATTTAGCATTTGACAGCGGACCACAAAAAACGCGTGATACCAAAAAAAAAAAACACTCAACATGACATGTCATACCAGAGAATAGCGTCGCCTGGCTGCCTAATGGCATCAAAATATTGTAAAATAATATACATTTTGAAATGCTTAGGTGTGGAGTCAGGACTAGGGAATCCAATCCCGAGCCAAAATCTTGATCCCGGGATTTCGGGATTACAATTTGATAATCCCGGGACCCCGGGACTGGTCCCGGGATTGGCATTTTTTTTCAATAGTTGATATTAAATTTTTATAAATGTACAAATAACGTTGATAAAATCGGTCAAAATAAATCTAGTATAATTTATACTATGGCCTTTCCGCTTCATAAATCTAATTTGTCAGCCAAATATAAAACATTTAAATAACATGCTAATTATATCCAATGGTCCTCTAATCAGGAGACAATAGCTGTGGCATTCGCGCTGTAAGGATTAAAAGTGTGAAGCATTGTTTTTTCCAATTTTTCTCATCTTTATCAATTTATGTATCAACACATGGGTAATAAATCAAAGTTCATTCAAACTCAGATTATTTCTAATATAGTTATATGTTATTAAAAGTATTTTTTTCTGTTATATTTTCGTTTTTATTTTATTTTCTATAAAAATTGATAAAAAATCAATCCTGAAAGTTTCAGGATTATCTTTACCAATCCCGGGATTCGAAAATAGTTCGGAATCCCGGGATTGGAATCCCTAGTCAGGACGTATCGCCTTAATTCTGTATTGATCAATAGTGTATTAATTCATTCCAGGAGTGTACACAGTGACGTTTCGTAGGGGTAGACAGATAATGAATTGCTATGGGGCGGCACATTATAAAGGGCGGCAATGAACGATTATGATCATTACAACTTTTGAAATCAATCACTGTTTTCCATAAGGCAGACGATGGGGTCACTTCATTAGAAAATACTGACATCAATGTTTTAACAAATATATAAGGGGGTCTGCAGACTTGTCAGCGCCTCCGACTTATACGTTATATGTGAGAGTGGGTTTAGTAGAAATGCTCTAATTCTCAATCGACGACGACACGTCGTGAGTGTCAATTTTTACAAGATTTTTGGGATTGGAATTTTGGATTTGGAAAGGATCCTTGGGTATTGGATCCCAATATGTGATTTTTTCAATTTCAAGAGTGTTTAATATCACTGGCCACTACCATGCTAGTATAGGTAAAATGTTGAAATGTTAAAATTTAATATTAAAAAAAAAAAAAACTAGAATAAAAAAAAATTAATTGTAGAAATTTCGATTTAAATGATGATAAAAAATATCTTACCAAATTATTTTTTCACCTTTCTTTAAAAAAAAAAACAAATAAAACTAGGATATACGATATAGAATCGAGTATACGTTAGATATCACATGGTAAAATGAAGCAAATTGACTTCACATACTAAAAATGGCCACGATGGCCGCGGGGCTTACGCGTCGGCCTATGATGTCGTGGGTCCCAGGTTCAAATCCTGGGTCTGACAAGTACACGTCATATTGTTTTTCAATTTGTGTTCGAGTCAGAGTATTGACCTAATAAGTTGAGCAAGTGGCTGACATCCATTTCTCATAAAAACAAAAGCTGTTAATACACACCTCCACTCTGTGGAGGCCCATATGATCTTATTAGGATTGGAATATGTACATGACGTTTTATTGCTAATCATTGATTTAACGTTAACCCATCTAAATCATAAAAAAACGTCAAAAAAATATGAATTTGATCGACCCACGAGATTGGAACCCGTGAACCACGAATTTAGAAGGAAGCGCAAAGTACCGCCATCCTAACGACAACGTGTTTTGGTTTGTTTTGTTGGCACCGCCGAAACGATGACTCCAGTGCTGCCTCATCAGCGCAACGTCGAGCGACACGACCTTCGGCCTCGGTGTCAGGAGCTAGTCAGGTCAGAGGACTGGCCATTCTTATGATCCATCAATAACGTCTTCGGCGGGATGACGGGCAGCCGAGGATGACATCGGGTGCCATTGTTGTAGAGTATAAATATCGATCCGCGAAACTCGTTAAAAATCTAATGTACACAACGAAATACCGACCATTATTCGAAATTGTATATATTAATGATTATACGGCGGTATGAATCGCTTAAAATCAGTCATTCATATCAAGAAATTTTAAAATGACATATTATATTATGATTATTTTCAAACGCGACCTCCCATTGCGCCTAAATGGTAAAGCATTTAGCAAATATCAAGTTTCCTACATCAAAAGCGCGTAAAAATGATAATTTGTAGCTTTACGTGACATCAATTTGAAATAAATTTAGAATTTGATTGATTTCGTCATATACCTACTAACTTTTTTAAAATATAATAAATGTACTTATATATGTGTTGACACATATCAAACGTCGTAAAGTCCACTGAATGTCAAACTGAGAAAAATGCAGTTTTATCATATCTTGTAATACAAATGGTTGTAACATGTGAGATATTGTCAGATAATTGATCTAATACCCACGATGGCTACAAGGATTTTTCTTCTTAGCTTCGGTGCTCGACCTCTTTTTGGCTTTGTCTGGATCCACAAAATCCACTTCTACATCCATTTTATGTTATAATTGTTTACAAATTAAGGAAAATGATAGGTGCCATCGTTCACCTTTAGCTTGTGGACTTAAGGTGGTTTGAAAAAATATTGATCTTTCGAAACGTGATTTCATACGTAAACAGTGGACTTTTGGGGGTTTGCAGTATACCATAATGTGCAGATTTGCATACTCTATTAAACGTTTATCAAAAGTCATTTTTCATGTATATTCTTTCTAACCCTACAATAGGCATAGAGGCTCAATGACAGTAGTGTTCTTTAACAGTAATGTATTTAGTTATAAAAGTGAAACAATCACAAACACCCTTGCTTTGAGAAAATCACATAATACCTTATTCTTCTTCTTATTGTGCCAACCCCTAGCGGGGGTCGGCCACCATCAAGGCGATCTTATCTTTGTCGTCTGCTACTCGGAACAGTTCAGTGGAGCTGCACTCGGACCAATCACGGAGGTTCTTAAGCCACGAAATGCGGCGCCGTCCTCTGCTACGCTTCCCATTGATCTTTCCTTGAATGACAAGTTGGGGAATGCTGTATTTTTGTCCTCTCATAATGTGGCCGAGGTACTGTAGTTTTCTGGTTTTGATACTACGTAGAGCTTCTCGGTTGAGATCTTCTTGAGATGAGTCTTCGATTGAGAACTTCAACATTTGTCACCAGGTCAGTCCAAGGAATTTTGAGGATGCGTCTATACAGCCACATCTCGAAAGCTGCAAGTCTCCGTGACATCTCTTGGTTAAGCGTCCATACTTCCATACCATAATAATACCTACCGATGCATTAAATAAACAAACAATAATTAATTTTATTTAATTATGTATATACTGTGTCTTCACCGGGATCGAACTCAGAGCTCCCGGATGAAATTCCAGCTCCAGCACTGCGCCACGAGAGCCGCGAGATATATATATTATAACACTGCAACAAGTCATGAGGCTCAATGATAGTGGTGCGGTGAAACAGAAGTGTAAGAGTAGAAATGAAACGATCACATAAGTACCAAAGCTTTGAGATAATCACATAAATATTTTGTGACCTCGCCGGGAATCGAACCGTGCCTAACCTACAAAAACTAGTAGAAGAACGTCGTTATGGAATACCTTTTGCTGGTGCAATTTTTATGGGGTGAAGATGAAATGGTTATGTTATGTTTTCAAATTATGTATGTCCAATAAAAGAATGTTACATTCTTAAATATTGTTAATTATTCGTAGAATAAAAAAATATTAATTAAATTATTCGCAAGTGCAAGTACGTTATAACTAAAAAGCCTGACACCGATTTGTAATTAATACTTTGATTTGAAAAATACAAAAGCCGACAACTGCTAAAAAACATAACGCATTTAGAATATTATACACTTCGAGTATCGTAAAAACTGCTAGTTAATTTCATCGCAATTAGATAGAAGTTTTAGAAGATTAGTTGGTTGAGAAAATGACCACGAATCTTAGGGGCGCGGGCTCGAATCTCGCTGGGCGTCGTATTTTTTTTCAAAAAGAGGTGTTTTCAAATTATGTATGGACACTATTATAATTGTTATACTTAATATGTTTTTAAAATAGATTAATAAAAAAAATACATGTATTGTATGGGAATCAACACCCAAGCCGTGTCAGCATATCGCCTAGATAAAATAGCTGACATAGCTCACCGATATCCGTTTCCCGTATAGTCAGCCAGTGTCTAATTATTTCAGACTCGATATGCAATAGCTGAATCAATTATAATAAGTAGTTATTTCCTACATATTTTTTTCAAGATATTATTTTGATTGTGAATACATCGATAAATAGCGGATCACAATTGATTGGGAATGCCAGTCTATCATAACTCTCCGAACTGTCAGTATCTCAATCTCCATATTGCTCTGCACAGCATCACATCTACCGAGCCTCGAACCTCGTATCATAACTCTTGTACCGACTGTTTACGCGGCAATAAAAACTCGCTCCTCCATCCATCAGAGCAACCATAAAATCGCAACTTCTCATCTCAACTCCCGGTCACCATCCTACAGCGGTCTCATCCCTTTACAACCAGACCGCCAAAATTGTACTGCTTGATTGGATATATAATGTATTGTCGATGTATGGTTGAATAAACAAACTTAATTTACTTCGAAATGTTTAAAACTGTATACCTACATTTGGCGGTGAATGTTCAATTCCTATTTTCCTTTGGTGTGATCGACGGCGACATAAATCCACCCCAAGATCGACCGGTCTAGTGTCGTCCCGTGGGGGTAGGCAGATTGAGCGTCGCTTGGGGGCGGAAGTTACTCGAAGGGCGGCAAATCGAGGTGAATCATTCGGTATACATAGAAATAGCTACATAAACTTAGTACTTAATAACAAAAATATCTTTCAATTAGAAGAAAAACGACACGGATCGCCCTTAATTCCTCAAGACATAACAAATTAATGTACCTATCGCAAAAATTAAATGGAAGAAAATACTGTACACTGTACCTAATACCTAACAACGTCAAAACTTTTGGGAAGGTATAAGTATTTTTTTTTTTTAGTATCTAATGTACCCATTCAACACATTTCTTAGATATTGGAAAGATGAAAGAATGTAAAAAAAAAACTGTATAAAAAATGAACGGAATTTTGGCGCTGCCTAGGGGCGCCATTTTGTCTAGGGACGTCACTGGACCGGTCGATCATAATAGACGTGATAGACATACCTGGAATAAACTTATGAACCATAGACTATAGATACATCTAGACGCCAACTGTTGCATTGCTAAATGAAGCTGCGTGACGTGCGTTTGGTTTGTGGGAGAGCAAACGCATTCGTCTACAAATGCTCGAGACCATAGACCATTTCGCTAGTGCTCGCCTAAAGTGCTCGCACTAAACGCTCAGAATTAAAATATAATTTTCTATTTTTTTACGTTATATAGTATTTTTAAGCGGTCAAAAAGCAACCATTAGGTAAAGATATCCATAATTTAAGTTATTTTAAAGAAACACTAGGTCACTGATATTAAAATATATAATAATATACAAAGAAATTATCACGAACATGTATCAACTTACCTATGAAACGTAATACCATCTTCTTGCGTATCAGTACGGCTACCATATTTTAATACAACACACAGAACCATCTTTCCTACTTAATTAACTAAAAATATTTACCACTGACTTTATGTTTAACACAAAAAATAGCAATCACAAATTATCTTACTCTAGCGCGTGTCGCAGAGATTATAGGGGTGCCGAATACTTTCTCACTCGCACTCATGCATCGTTTTTGTTCAGGCCTTGTTATGAACCCTTGAGTTTTGACCACCTTGTAAGCGTAATAAAACAAGGAGTCGAAATAAGTAATGCGTGGCATTTAGGTGTATGTTTCTAAAGCGTTTCAAATGATAACAAAATAATGACAGCGGTCAGCTGCCACAATGGGCAGCGTGGCATCACGCTAAGTTACCCGGACGGGGATAAATTACAGCGATAATGTGAACAACAAGAGGCCAACATGAGAAAACAAAACATCCCAATGAAAGCAACCACACCATTGAAAGAAAATCTACAGGGAGATATCAAACGCTTTTCTCGTTCATCAAGAAGATATTCGATTTGTTTTATTACCACGTTTTTATTAGCTCGTATTCTTGTTTCTTCTCTTCTTTCTCGTATTCTTAACCTAACCTAACCGAAAAAAAATCTTTTTTTTTTAAACGGTACATGTTCAAACACGCGCGTTATCATGATCTTACTCCCTATTTCAGTTTTAGTTTGTCAATTTATGGCTACGGCCGTATATTGTAGCTTAACCACTGGGGAATGCCAAAAGAAATGGCGTATTTCAAAAAAAACACTGCCTTATTCTTAGGTCAATAATTATTATAAAGCAATCATTATTCGTAGGATGTGTATCACACTTGAATGGTCAAAGACATAGCTTATAATCAGTATCTTTAGAATTATCTTCAAATGTGTTAATCTTGCCAATTTTATGAATAATAAAATGCCTAATTCTTGTCAAATTTGGGATCACAGATATTTTCAATATAATTTTTTATCGTAAATATTTCACTATAATAATGTCGACATAAATTACACTGATGGTTTTATAAATGCGTTTAAAAATTAATAAATGTAAAAAATCTTAACACCACTGCACATTTATGTACTAAAATATGACTATATTCTAAAACATTAGTGCGAGAGGTTTAAAAGAATACTATTTTATGTAATAAAAATACTTTACACAGTCATCAAATGTTTAAAATAAATATAAAGGATAATAACGCTTCAAAATTACATAAATAGATTATCTACAACGTTTAATGAATGTCCAGGATCATGCTTTGAAAATAGAATAAAAGCTCCATTTTGACCCACGCTGAGCACGTCCGCCCTTAAGTACATAGAATTGTCAAGTTTATGTGATTCAACAGAAAATTTAAAAACGTGGTACATATATAAAAAGATCTTTTTATCTTGTAATTATTTTCAATCATTTGCAATCCCAATGAATTTTTATCAAGATCATATCAGATCATTAGGTACTGTTACAGTGTTTTAATGATAGTTATTAACTTACGAGTATCTTATTTAAATTGGAGGGAAGCGGCACAGGTAACAGAATCGCTTTAGCAGTTTTTCTTAACTTTTTTTGAGAATATGGCCGCCTTTTGAGTGTAATGTTTTTCTGTAGACGCCTATCCACATTATTTGCTCATTGAAAATATCAGTGTTTATTTTTCATTATAGAATAGATTTTTAATTAAAAAAAATAATCATAATAGATTAGATATTTATAAAAATCATATTTTAACAACATTTACTGGTTTGTCTTTTTTATCCTTGTGTATCATTTGCAAAAGATAACATGTCTTTATCAAATTTACTACTGCATAATATGATATATAAGTCTTAAATGAATTTATATTTTATGTAACAAGAAAAGTTGAAAATGTCCCTCTGAGGCGGATGAAATCGGTCCAATTATATTTAATAAAAGTAGAATTAGCACGATTAATTTACGCTTTATTTAAATTAATAACTTGTTTTCTTATTCAAATATTCTTGTGTAATTAATAATAGAAAAGAAACAATCAGAAACATTTGAGAAAATCATATTAATATATTTGAACCTGGAGTTTTCTGATGAAAGGCCAGCGCCTTACGCACTAGACTACGAAATACATGTGTACATACAATTATAAATATAATATTTAGGGTTAAGCTAAGTAAAACATTATAATACCTATACTTATTGATATGATTTAAAAAAAATAATAAATTACTATATTTTTTCAAACAGGCTAGGGGTCCCAATATGTAAAATACCTTACCTACTTTATTAATCATTGTGCTTGTATTTAATATCAATATTTAGTATATGTGAATTTATATAAATCAATAAATATATCTACCTATTTATAAATATTGTATGGTTTAAAGTTTTGTTACCAATCAAATGTGTTCATCAATTTATTTATTCATGTATTTTTATAATCATATATTTCCGTCAAGTATTAACAATTAAAAAATATAGTATAATGTTTCTGGCTTTATACAAAATTAATGGTTACCCTGTAAATCTACGGGTGGCTCGTAATAAGTACAAAGGCTAAGAACAACTTTGGATTAATCGACGATCACCCTCACTTCATATTAATTCACCTCTAATCTTTCTGTACTCTTATTAATTATTGAAGATGAACATCATATAGATACAATCACTAAACCAGTGGCACGCGAGCCTCGTAAAGATATACTTAATAAAACATTAATAATTGTAATTTATGTAACTGTCAATAAATTTTAAGGAACGATATTATGGCGTGCACAATCTATTGTCTTACCAATGGAAAATGCATCTAAAACTATATTGCAATAAGACTAAAACTTGAATATTGTCGTAATTGCATTACAGTATTATTGTCCTATTCTGTTCACGTATCTGTTTAAATATGAATAACATATCCCTCGACCATGTACAATCCTAATAGGATCATATGGGCCTCCACAGAGTAGAGGTTTGTATTAACAGATTTTGTTTTTACGAGAAATGGATGTCAGCCACTTGCTCAACCTATTAGGTCCATAATGGTCCATACCCTGACTCACACACAAATTGAAAAACAATATGTGTCCTTGCCAGACCCAGGACTCGAACCTGGGACCCACGGCATTATAGTTCAACGCTTAAGCCGCGCGGACACGGTGGGTGTTAAATAACATATAATATATTCTAATAAACTCTTCCTACATTGAAATAAGACTGCATATAGAAAATTTGCTATGAGCGCTTTCAATAAAAGATTTTTATATCATATTTATTTATTTATCTAATCGATCTCATCGAATCCATTAATGTATGAAGGTATTTCTTAGCCACCTCCACTCCTTGCAATTATTAGCTCTTTGATGCTGCATATTAATCGTCAAGCTTGATCTATCCATCAATCCAAAGGCTGTATTCTAGGATATTTAGTGTCCAATGCAGTAGCGAAGGGTGGAGGTAGGCTGTTAATATCTGCCATAAATAGTGCACATTTGATAGCCATAGAAAAAGGCGCAATTTCACTAAAGATATTTTGACATGTATTACATTTTATAAATGTGTGATATTCAACGATTCAATAATTCAAGTGTACAAAAAAAATGCTAAAAATACACTGAACAACTTTATTTCTATCAACGAATTTTACCAGAGATAGGTATGGAGGCCGCCAAAGATGCTAGCCTGGGAGCCCGTTTCAGAATGTGGGGCCATGAATCTCACCTTTATATTATCATAACTTAGCGGTGATATATTAAAACCCAATCCCCGCTTTTGTCCTTTGCATTAGATACAGCGTTATGAAATTACAGCCTTGACATTTTGGTTAAGGAATAACATTAGGTCACCCGACAGTAATATCAATTACTCTAAAGCTAAACTACTGCTCTGGTACACTCACACTCGCAAAAATCCAATTCCCGCGTAAGCCTCATTTTCCAGTTTGGTAATATGATTTAAAAATTACAAGATAAAAAGTACTTTTTTATATACAACGTTTTTAAATTTTCTGTTGAATCATATAAACTTGACTTGACTAGCTTAAACGATCAAAAAAATGTATACCTGATCGAGATAATACTGAAATGTCATATTGATTTCCATAGTAACGCACGTATATATTAATATTAATAATTTAATTGCTAGGACCCCCGATAGCAATTAATAATGGTGTCGAAATAACTTTTCATACAAAATAGAATTAACTGAAAATGAATTAAATTCTACTTAAAGATGGTTAAAAGTATTTTAAAAAAAAATGCATTGGCATCGTGTTCTGATATATTCTAAAAGTTTCAAATGTCTAGCTAGTCGGAAAGTTAGTTAAAAATCGATTGCAAAATTTGTACCGGACAAACAACCACCGGACAAATAAGAATACGAGCTAAGAAAAACGTTGTAAAAATACGCAACGCTGAGAGGCTTAAGTGCGATTTTACGAGCGCATCTCATTTACAACTTTGACACAAAACGATACCTATAAAGCCGAAATAAAATGTCAAAATTCTTTATTCGTTGCAATAAACGTTAAACCAAAAGCAAAAGTGTTTGAATTATCCGCGGGGGGGCTCTTTGGCATTAAATTTAAAAACGAATATCGTTGGTGCCAATTTTAATCGAAACTATAATAAACTAACGCACCGAATAATCGGTTCCAATTTTATCTAAACAGTAAACAGTATAGTCAAAAGTGACACGACAAAAATCGCAACACTTTGGCAGGACTTTATATGTAGCAAATATTTAATGAATAAAAGAAATCAATAATAATTAATTATATCGACCGAATACTAATAACTTTGTACTATTCCAAAATAATCAGTTTTAGCCAATTAGCTAACCGTGTTTTGTCTTTCGGTATCTCCAGGTTATAAGTAATTATAATAATATATTAACGCATGCATTTTGACGTTGCTGCTTTACGGTAGCGAATCATGGCACCTTACGAAGGCTCAGAGCAACCGTATACTGAGCTTCGAAAACAGATGTTTGCGACGAATACTGGGTGTGCGGTGGTATGACTTTAGGAGCAACGAGGAGATAAGAGAACGCACCAAGCAGCATCTCATCACGGTGAAAGTGAAGAGGCGATGTTGGACCTGGCTCGGCCACGTGCTGCGGATGCCAGAAGAGAACTTCAAGCCGACCGGATTCCAGCTTCCTGGAAGGCCGCTAAATACAATCTACAGTGTGTATACGGCGGAGCTACGGGATGCTGGTTTGACCCGGAACGAAGCAAAAAGACTGGCGAGCGACAGGGATTCTTGGAGGCGCCGCGTGGTGTCCATATGCTCCAGTTAAGGGGCGGATATGGCCAGAGAGAAGAAGAAGAAGAATAATATGTGGTAAATATAT
The DNA here is from genome assembly GCA_022495005.1 of Rhyacophila brunnea. Classification (NCBI taxonomy): domain Eukaryota; kingdom Metazoa; phylum Arthropoda; class Insecta; order Trichoptera; family Rhyacophilidae; genus Rhyacophila; species Rhyacophila brunnea. The sequence goes on along the minus strand of JAGYXB010000568.1, from coordinate 99,600 downwards.
AATTGACAAAACAGATTAACTCCTTATAGTAAGTACTGCCACAGGTATTGAAAATTTAATAATAATATTAACTAAAAACATGATTTTCTATTAATTATCATATTGTTTAGATATTTTTGAAAACCTTAGCAAACGATTTAATAGATAATTATTGCATGTTTATGTATTCCTAATTACGATATCACAGTAATATTAATGATCTGGGTAACTACTTTGTCTTTAGATGGCTTAAATACATTGCGGTTTTTCATTCTGTTGAAGTCGGTGTAAAATAATAAATTGTTGTTTTGGCTTAAAGCTACATCTTTTTATTTGGCGATTTGGTTAGATCGCCATTCGTTCAACAATAAAGCCTAAAAAGTATTAAGGAATAATTGCTTATAACTTTTGAAGAAATAAACATATCAAAACAAAAATTATATGCACTTACTTGTATATTGCTTATTGTATATACTAAAAATATTGGTAAGAAACTACGATTAGTTTGAATGTAGTACACCAGAAATCATTATTTCACACTTTTAATACCCAATACTTTGACAGGGTTGAAAAATATTATTGTACCGCCTTTGTCTTGATTTATCTCTAACTCATGAAATAAAACATATTATGTAAATGTATAGGAGAGAGCGAGACAGAGAGAAGAGATATTAAATGGGTACGGTGAAAGAAAGGATATACATAAACACAAATTCAAAATTTGAAAAAATTATTTACACGATCGTGTCCTCTAATAATAATTTGACAGATGATTTTTAAGAATAACTGTTATTATAATATGTTAATCAAAATAGTTTATGTTGCAGAAGAATGTTGACAGGTGACACTGCCATCTTGTGTTTTTTTTTTGTTGGTCAATAATTGGCTAATTCTACTATCAAATCCTGGGTCTGGCAAGATCACATATTGTTATTCAATTTAGGTTGAGCGAGTGGCTGACATCCATTTCTCGTAAAAATAAAAAAAATCTGTTAATACAAACCTCCCCTCTGTGGAGGCCCATTTATGATCCTATTAGGATCGGAAATGGTCAAAAAAAAAGAAAAAAGAAGTATCAAATTAAGATTAAAAAAAAAAAAAAAAAAAATATTGTGAAACTCATCACAGGCATACGACGGGTTAAATTAACTGAATCAGATTCATAATATTTTCATATACGGGGGGTGGAGGGGGTAAATTGATATCATCCGCATCCTTTGTTCGGTATTTTTATGTAAGATTTAAGTGTGGTATTAAATTTCTTGAGCACGAAATTATCGTAAATGCCGACCGAAAGAAATGGGGTAGGGCAATATTATATTATTAAATGCCACTACTTGAGAACGGTAAACATTTTTATTTGACTGCTGGACATTAAATTTTGTTCTCTGTAGAGTGATCGTTAAATAATAACTACAGCATTTACAAATAAATCCTTTTCGCTTTCGCTTATTTTACGCAACTTGACATCAGAGGAGGCTTCCTTATAAGCTTATTTTAGAACGCGTCCAGAAGAAATTTCTTCGATATTTTTATTTTAAGACATTTATCTATTTTCCTTTCAATAATTTCTCAAATGATTATTTTCCGACTGCCTTTCTACAAGGCATGCTTACTTTTCACTCTCTTGAATCTCGTCGGTCTCTTCTTCTTTTGAAACACTTTTACTTGTTAGCGCGAGGGATGGTTTCCAATCCTGTTGTTCTAATAAATTTGAATGTACATGCACCTGCAAATTACCTACGTGGTCGCAGCCATTATTTATTCTGGATTGGAACCGTTTCCTCGTGTCAAGCCTATCAGGCACCATTAGCGAAGGGCGCCAGATTAGTAAATGCGCTCCCTAAAGACATAGACATTTTCAGTGATGTACCTACTTTGCATTTTGTTTTTGAAACTTTATTTTTCTATGTAAAATTGTATGTTTTTTGTTTTCAAATTTTTATTTTTCTCTGTTTAATTGTACTTAAGTATGTTTTGATTTAATTTGTTTTTCTGTTATTATTATTATTATATTCTATATTGTAATATATGTTATAATGTCAATCTCATGTTGTGTACGTTTTGAATTTAGATTTGTTATGTCCACAAAGTTTTGTATTCTTAAATAAATCAGAGAAGAATACCTATTGGAAGAACATAAGCTAATAATCAAATAAAAAGTTCTATGACCAAGACCTGAACAAAAACGAACCATAAGTGCGAGTGAGAAAGCATTCGACACGCTTATATCTCCGCAATATGCGTTGTAGAGATTTACTCAACTCTACAACGGACGAATTATTGTCTATGCTCATTTCTATGGCATAGACAATAATACGAACAGGAAATGACAGTCGATATAAACAGTTGCATTTTTTCCTTTCAACAATGTAGTCAATATACGCGCGCAACTCCACGTAATATTCAACCTAAATTAACATTATAATGTAAACCTTCTAACTCATCAAAAAACCAATGTGTTTATCCAAACTTTATTACTATAATATAAAACCATGAAAATACCAACTCCATGTATTATTCAACTGTGTCCCGATTTTACCATATCACGCACACTCAACGCAACCTTCTAAATAAGAAATTAATAACATCGGGGGTATGAACAGCATATACATTCACCCCCGATAGCGTTAGGGTAAGATAGAATTTCTACGGATGAATTAAAAATATTGTTTGTATACGTCGCCGATGAATATTGATTTTAATGACTACATTAATTTAAAAACTACAAGCACGTGTTGCTGAAATTTATTGATTTTGCGTTAAAAATAAAGAGTTAGTGGTAATTATTTATAGTTAATTTAGTATAAAATATGTTAGCAGCCGTACTGAGAAGCAATAAGATGGTATAACGTTTCATAGTTAAGTTGCAAAAATAAAATTGAGGTTCTACTGTGCGTTTTATATGCATGGCTTCATTTTGCCGAACAATAGCCACTCTCTTTATATTATTACTCTGAGGCTTGTATTGTCATGCTGGGATTTGAAGTTGAATTTTCTTGATTTGATACAATTGACCGAGAATAAAAATATTATATTATCTTTCTTTTAAAAATAAATGACCATCCACGGAATCGAGTTTACACCCACGCCGTTGCTCTATTGACAGCCATCCAATAAAATTTATACAAACCAAACAATAATAATTGCAGTAGGTATACAGACCAAAATATATCAAAAAGACAAAACCGAAATCGTTAGATTATTATTATAATATTATACATTTATTTATAAGCGTATTGTATAATTGTTTCGATATGCCGTAGGCTTTTTAAAAATACTATACTTAGCTCATATTATAATCTGGAACATTGTTTGTGACGTCTTCGGCGTATTTTCCTAGATTTTGAATGCGAAGAAAGGCTGCAATAATCGTCCTTTTTGGGAGATTTCACTACCTAATTTAATATCAAACACATATGTACGTAAATTTTATTTATTTAAATGTCATAGTCAACATTAAATATTAAAAATTAAAGTCTTCGGCATTATGAGCCCATAAGGATTTTTCACCACTGAAAATCTGGTAATAACAATATGTCAGTACTATAATAAGTATTAGTTACTAGACCAGCGAATCATGGAGAAGGCTTCTGCTCGATGACTAAATTGTTCATGTGACGATACATCGATCCGAAGAAGAATGATACTAACAAATATTAAGTGCATAATATGTACATCGGAAGTCAACGTGCGTATTACATAATATTATGCATACAAATTTGAGGCGAGCACGCGGTTTCCATACAGTTCAAAGTTGAGAGGCGAGGAGTGACCAATTCCGGGCCTAGCAATAAGATTTTTCTTATACACCACTGTCTCAGGTAGACAAACCACAAAATAAACTGTTTGTCATATTATGTACACGAAAAGTCTCTCAGCATCTGGACTATATTGATTAAATGAACAAAAATGTTTCTAAGCTTTAATTGTTTTTTCTAAATATTTTGAGTGTTTTTTTTAATGTTTATTTTCGAAAAATTCGAAGAGTTTTAAGTACTGGTATGTGCTCGCTATGAGACTCTCGTGTAACTCTTTTCGCGAAAATTCCAAGCTACAGAAATAATTGGCTGGAACATTAGCCGGACACGAGCCAATAAGACAAAACAAAACAAAACAAAAAATACCCGAGGGTCCTTTTTTATTACAGATACGTGTTTCGGTACAAGCTGATAATGGTAATCTTTAATTAAAAGCATTATTTGGAGCACCAAATCAGCAGTGGCGTCACGTGACAGGAGATCTATTTAATCTTTCCCTTCTTAAAATCGCAGAAAAATTTAAAACATCATTATTTGGAATTATTAAAAAAATATGCTGGATATACACTTTTAAAAAACCATGAGCAGTAACAACATACAATATTTTGATTTCTCACTAGAACGAACTACGTTAAAGTGCCCACCACCACCCGTCATATATGCACAACCGTGGATATGCACGGCCGCTTTCTATGACGCTTTAAACGTGTCTGAAAGAAGTGATTTTAAGTGCTCATTCCGTCCCGAGACGGAGCCGCACGGGACTGATGCTTCAACCATGCACCGTAGTGCTTAAAGAAGAAAGTTAAGAAAGAAATGTTTGTTTTTGGACTGGCTCTGCTGTCCGCTGACGTTAAGCGCTTTGTGTACCCGCATACTGAGTGTCACGAATTGAAATGGATGAGTCTACAGAAGAGTCGGGACTATCCCGCTCCCCATACGACGCTGCAAATTTCTCAAATGCCGCAAAGTTGGCCTCGGTTGCTACCAGATCTCCATGACCAATTGGGCCCGTGTGAGGACGGACCCTGGCAAACAGCTCCGCTCGTTCGAATTCCATAAGCGGGCAATCCCAGAGGATGTGTTCAACATCTTGGTGGTCATGCCCGCAGGTACAACCCGGCCCATCTACTATCAAGCCAAACTCGTGGAGTCTGGCGGCGAAGTTGCCATGGCCGGTGAGGAACTGGCTAATCCAGTGCGAAGGTTGGAGTCTTCTAGTTTGGTGCCTGCAGAATACGTCTGGAAAAAAACGGTAAGTGTGCCGCCCCTTGGGGGAGGCGGTCCACCTCGCCTGCCATGCCGCAAATGCGGTCTTGTACACAATGTCACTTACAGTCTTCCTGTAAGGAACGTCCTCGGATCTCTGCGGTGGTGTCAGATGGACACCGGCGAGTATTGTGCTGATCCCCCTCAAGAGGAGGGTGATCGATCCTCTGACTTGGACGTGCAGATCGAGGGGTAGCACCCCCGCGAGTACGGCAAGCGCGTCAGTAGAAGTTGTGCGGTAGGCTTTGGTAAGCGAGATCAGCGCAAGTCGCTGCCCGCTTAATAGTGCGCGTCTCACGAGAGTTAAGGAGTTTACTCGAGAATGCCAAATGCTGGAGGCGTAACCGGCAATTCCCATGAAAATTGCGCCGTATGCAACCTTAAGGGCTCTAGGCTTAAGTCCCCAATTGCTGCCCGCCATTCGGGCCATTCTCTGATAGGCCGAATTGGCCTTAGAGACGGCCGTCTTGGCGTGGTGAACGAAAGACAGCTTGTCATCAAGAATTACTCCCAGATACGTAACCCTTTCGGAGAAACGCACTGAGGTCTGGCCAAAACGAACCGTGGGCGGCCGTCGAGTTATGTTGACCCGAGAACTACCCCTGAGGAGGACAGCTTCCGTTTTGCTCGGGGCAAAGGTCAGCTTGTTCAGCAACCCCCAATTAAGGATTCTGCCCAAGGCGTCCGTGGCTGCACGCTCAAGTGCCGGTCGGCTGGTCGCCCCAACAAGCAGGAGCAAGTCGTCGGCGTACGCAACGAGCGTGCAGCCCGGAGGCAGTGGCAGGGACAGAACGTCGTCAAACAGAATGTTCCACAGAAGGGGTCCCAGGACGGAGCCCTGAGGACACCCCATGGTGGTCCTCCCGTGAATCAGGCTGGGGCCGGAGTCGTAGGTTATCTCCCTATTGCTGAAGTAGCTTTGAACTAAGGCAAAGAGGTCCCCGGGGATCTGTTTCAGCCTAAGCTTTGCCAGAACCAAGGGCCACCACGCAGTATCAAACGCGCCCGCTATGTCGAGAAAAATCCCGGCAACGAGGTCCTTGCCAGAGCTCTCCACAGAATCGATCACAAAGCGAATCGCATCCTCGGTGGACTTTCCGGGTCTAAACCCAAATTGTCTTTGCGAGATTGGACAGTTTTCCGACAGGTGGGACTCAATCCTGCTGTTTATCAATCTTTCCAATATCTTCCCGAAGACGGGAAGGAGCGTAATCGGTCTATACGCTTTCGGGTCACAAGGAGGGCGACTGCCGGCTTTGGGGATCACCGTGAGATGACCCTTTTTCCAGCAGTCGGGGAATATGCCACTACTCATGCATTCTTTGTAGAGTTGCGTGATCTCGTGTGAGGCAAGAGACCACGCCCTTCTCGCTAGCGCGTTATCTATGCAGTCAAGCCCCGGGGCTTTGCCAATCGGGAGGCTGGCAAACAGGATCCCTAGTTCGGACATGGTAGTGGCTGCGGATCGCGGAGTGTTTAAGGGGAGCAGCGCATAGACGCGAAGCTGCTGAAATCGGTCGTTGTCAATGTCGAGCGACTCGTTGTCCTGCGGGATAAGAGCATCCAACAGGACTGTGGCGGACTCTTCAGAGCTATTGGTGAACGATCCGTCGGGGCGCCGTACCGCCGACATGACTTTTCCGGGCCGTAGGCCAAGCTTCATCACGCGGAAGGGGGGGCCCCACGGATCATTGCCACCCATTTCAGTGACGAACTCTCTCCAGTGCACCTTCTTAGCCTTACTGATTGCCTTTTTGAACTTGAGTCTAGTGGTCCTGTAGGTGACCGCAAGCGGATGGTCCGCGTGCAGCGGCCCCTCCAGCGATCTTCGCGCTGCTTGTAAGGCCCTTCTGGCCCTCCTCATCGTGTCTCTCAGTCTTGTCAGTCTCGGCTTCCACCAGGGTGCGAGGTTCGGCGGTCTCGGGGTCGTCCTTCCGATAGTGCCCTCCGCTTTTTCAATAATGAGATTCGTGAGGTCCTCAGCCGCAGCGTGCATGTCCTTTGGCGGAGGGCGCGAGGCCATCCTGTCCAGACCCTCAGCAAACTCGCGGTCAAAACGTACCCAGTCGGTTCCCTTGGTCCTGAAACGCCTCGGCAGTGACTCGCTCACAAGTGGAGCGAGAGACGCGTGGCCCCTCTCGGTCCTGTAGGCGAACGTGATCAGACGGTGGTCGCTTGCTGACGCTTCCAAATGGACAGTCCAGTTCACGACGCGTCCGGCAGAACCATTGGATATCAAAGTGACATCAATGTGAGATTCCCCATTGTTGGTAGAGAATGTGGCTGGACCATTAGAGTTATTCAGCACCGTCAGGTCGTGAGTTGCCACGAGTTCCTCGAGGGGCGCCGGATTGTCCCGGCCAGACCGCGGCCCCCGGGGGGCCCACAGCCATGATTGAACGTTGACGTCCGCTCCCACTATAATCTGTTTGCCGCGGCATGCAACCAGAATTTTATCGAGCTGCTCGACGCATTTCAGGATGTTTACGCTGAATTTAAAGTAAGAAGAGACCACCACAATGGAGTTCCCCGATCGGTCGGAGACCTCCGCTACGGCAAAGAGTTCGCTCGACAAGTGGGCAAGGTGTAGCACCACTAGGGTAGGATTCGCAACGAAGATGCAGGCCATGGACCCCAGGCCGTGGTGCATTACCCGACCCCCACTGAAACCCAGGTTGGGGCCGTAGGAGTAAGGCTCCTGCACCAGGACCAAATCGATGTCCATTTCCCGAACCGTCTTGATCAGCTCCGCCGTTATAGCCTTCCCTTTGCCCGCATTTAACTGACCGAACCGAATCATTGAATCGAATAATCCGTTCGGTTCCGCTCCTGTGCCATTGCGTACTTGCGCGCTGGGCAATCAGGGTCAATCGCTGCATGTTGATGCGGCTTCTTGTGCCTGGCGCAGGCCGGGCACTTTCCGGGGGCCTTAATATTAGGGCATTCAGCCCTATCGTGTCCTTCCTCGGTGCAATGGCCGCATGTGGCGCTTCTCGCCGAACAATTCTTTGCCATGTGGCCGTATAAGTGACACCTTGTGCACTTGACGACGCCACAAAAGTCTTTGGTTTGGAAGGATTCCCATCCCATATATATGCGCCCGTCATTGATGAGCGCTTCCCTCACCTTTGCCGGGACTGATATCACCATGTGACATTTTCCGATTCTGGGGCCTGCCCTGTGGCTCAGTTTAACATGGCGGTATGCCTCCGAGGGGAGACCCGTGACCTCTTGAGTGTTGGCTTTAATGGCTTCCTTAAGGTCGTCCTCCGTCGTCTTGACCGGCACGTTGAATACAATTATCCGCGGGAGCCTTTTTCCTGCGATTTCAGCCCGGAGACCGGCCTCCTTTAGACCAGGAGCGGCGGCCAGTCGTTTGGCCTCTTCCTCGGTTCTGGGGTGAATGATTACCCCACCTCCACGTACCATTCTCAAGCCCGTTATTTGGACTTTTAGTTCCGCGGGCACGATGGCTTTCTTGACGACTTCTTTAGTGGCCGGAGACTCCATTCCTTCTTGTGTAGGAAAAAAGAACACGCCGGGCCTTGCGGCGGTTGTTGGTGGCACAATTGGCCATTCCGGAGAAGTCTGTCTGACCGGCTTAGCGCCTTTTCGAGTGACGTCGCTCCAAGAATACTTGGTTCCTTCACTGACTGCGTCACCAGTGGCAGCGGCAACCGCGTTTATGTAGGAGGCACGATCTTCCAGTATGGCTTTGCTGGATTCAAGCTTGATTGCGAGAGACCAAGTCTCCGCGACGACTGCCTCCAGTTCCATTGTTATCGCCTTAATTGTCGATGCGGGGATATTTCCGTCGCCGGTGAGTAATTCTTTCACTCTTTGGATTGCTTGAGCAACCTTAGTAGCCCCGTTTTGTGAGTCCGTAACATCCGAGTCGGCTATCCTATCCCCGGGAGGGGCAACGCTCTTTGGATTCTTGGCGTTTGGCCTCGGGGTTTCCTCGGAGTCCTGTGGTATTTCCTCAGCCAGGGAACGTCTTTCCTTCCTGACCTTTTTGACCTTCTTGTTGGCCTTGGTGGCTGCCGCCTCTTCCTTCTCTTTTCTTTCTGTGGCCGCTTGGCGTTCGGATGCTTTGGCTTTCACGGCAGCTTCCGCTAGGATTTTTTCCGCTTTCAGATCCGCAGCCTTTCGAGCAAGGATTTTCGCCTTTGTGGCAGCCTCCGCCCTAGTTCTCACCGTTTCCTTTTCGGATTTGGTGGTGTCAAGCACTGCATCTGTGTCAGAGTCCTCGGAGGAGGGGTCGGATTGCGTATTGTACCAGTCCTCGGGAACTATTGGCTTATCCCCTCCCGGGGGCGGATCGACTGCAGGTTTTCCCATGCCGTTGCTTTTCTTGTGGAGTTGCTGTGGAGAAGCTTATTATATAATATATATATATAAGATTAGTGGCATAAGTAAATGACTAAAGTAAAAGAAAAAGTAAAAAAAAAAAAAAATTTTAAAAAATTAAAAAAAAAATTATATATTTTTCAAATTATTGAAAAAAATATTTAAAAAAAAAAAAAAAATGTTATTTAAAAAAAATATTAAAAAACCATTTAAAAAATCCTTTTTTAGAATTATAAAAAAAAATTAAAAAATATTTCTAAAAATATATATAAAATATATATTCTTTATTAAAGAAACTAGGTAAATGATAATATTCAATTCAATAAAATAATCTAAATTAAATTTAAACTTAAAATATATATGCAAGTAATATTATTAATAAAAAAGTCCCTCGAAGTTTTCGATTTGCTCCAGTAGTTTCGAGAAACTTCTAGAAGGATTTGCAGTTAAGTGTAATTGCTATGCGGATTTCGAAATTCGATTCTTCCAGATCATTCGAGAAAGTTCTGGAAATCGTTCAAATCAAAACATGAATAATTTGCACGTGTTCGGGGAATGGTACAATACAAATTATGGTTTTTTGGAGCTAGAATCGGTTGGTCTGAACCGAATTTCTTCGGACAAACACCAAAACGTTGAGGGCACATACGCCTGTATCCCACAAACAATTTATCACTATAGCCCAAAGGGGGCCTTCACAATGTCACAAATAGCACAAAAAAGACAAAAAAAATGGTTTTTCACTCGATTCACGAAGAACCTTGAGATTTTCCCAAAACTTTCCGACGACTTCGAATGCAAGGGGGCTCCCGTCGACGCCTGGGAGCAAAAACCGACTTTTCTGAAACACTTTCTCGCGACACTTTATCAAAAAACTAACATTCAAAAAGATTTTCCGGCTTTACGGCTTTCCGGAGGAATCTCTCGGAAAAGTTTTGTATCACCAGGTTGACATTCATGAGCCAAAACAGAGAAACCTTTTTTTTTTCAAAATCGGATGACTTTTCGATTTTTAAAGCACAAAAGACCCGGGAGCTACACGATGTACGTCTTACTCGAGAGTTTGTGGCAAAGCCAGTCACTAGAACGAACTGTGTGCAGCGATGAGCTTTTTTTAGCTCGGCGCCCATTACATCGTCTCGTGGCTGCATTTTTATGTATTTATCCTTATATTCCACGCGCGTGCATATTGCGCTGACTAGCGTCTATATTTCCTATGGCGGAAGGGTCAACAGGCGAGCGGGGGGTTGTTCGTTAGTTCACGTTTGTGGACAGAATTCTAACCAACTAACTATTCGTGGCTCCAAACGACGTACAGTAAAAACAAAACAATGATTGGGTTGGTCGATGGTGTGCGTACAGATTAGGAGCCGTACTAAATACCTGACAGTTGATGAGCACGTATTCGTAAATATTCGTACGCATACAATCCAAGAACCGAATGATTGTTTTGTTTTTACTGTACGTGATTATTTACATTACAACCATTTCGCTTCGCCATGAAAGTTATGGATAATTTAATAAGTAGCAAAAAAAATGGCAGTCTTAAGTAGAATATAAGTCTTAGAGCTGACATGTCTAATCCGCATGTGGCCCAAATCCCAGAAAAGCGATTATGTCCTTTATTTTTAAAAACGTACCTTTTATGTAAAAAGGCTATGGACAACATTTTGGACATAGTTCTTAATATCAGGCCAAAAGTCTGATATTTATGAAGAAAATTATTTTGGCAAGAAGAGCTAAATAAATCTACATTGTTCTATGTGTAACTTTTCTTTCTTGAGAGAATTCTTTTTCACTTCATATTATATAAGTCGCTGGCTTCAAGTCATCAAGATTTCTGTATTGCTGCATTATTTTTTTATAATATATTATGTAGTTTACACCTATCCATCTTTATATTTCTTTAGCTTTTGACTCGAAGAAGGTATGAATATTTTTAATATTTTCCTATTTTGATCAGCCTATCCACTCTTCCTTTCTATTTTTTCACTTTATTTTCTTCCAAAACCCTCTCCCCCCATAGATATAATATTTGCGCCTACTTTTTATGGCAAACATATCAAATAAGATGCAGTTTTCAAAAATATTCTCTATGGTTTGTTTTTATCTGCATCCACACAATTATTAATGATTCGTATTCAGTTGAGACCACTATACTGCCTTTTCAAGAAAGAAAGAAAGCAGTAACTCGTCAAATTTATAAAATTGAATGGCATACGTTAGGTAATTTTGAAAACTATATATTTTGTTCACCTTAAAATCAGTATTATCACTAAAATACCGTTAAAATCCCTAGTGAACAAAATGGGCATCTACTTAAATGATACATATTTCCTAGCAAAAAGGCAGTCATTGCACCGCACCTATTTATTGCAGTTACTGCTTGTTTATTATTACTTTGTTTGTATTTTAACATCTAACTAATAAAAAAATATCACCGTTTTTTTATTAATTCACAGTACTAAAATTTAAAAAACACACGTTATGTAATTTATCTCGAAATTGCGTGAGAGTCAGTTACTGCCTTCTTCCTTGGAAGGTCAGTATATGGATGTTTGATTGACATGCTTTACCGCTCAAGCGTGAATATGGTTATATATTTAAAAAAAATATGTATGTAGACATTGGTAAAATGTTTGCTCTATTATCTATGAACGTAAATCGTGACTAATAATAAAAATAATAACGTTTTAATTTAATAAACCAATTATTACTGACCCATTTCGATACGGGCTCTTTCGACCGCCACTGGCCTGCAAAAGTGCGGCGCCGATCCGAGAACGTATTGTTTCATTAGCATTCGTTTGTTGCACCGGCCCTCTTGCGTCGCATAACTCGCAGCGAAATGCAGCGATGCACTTCGCTGTTGCATCTGCATCCCCGATGCATTATGTTGCGCCTCTCCGCTTGTACCAATGATAAAGGCTCGCGCGCAATGATAACGAGTCACCACTTTCCCGCCTTTTAATTTGTGATTTAGTTCCAATGTTCCTTTTTTAAATTAGCCGCTGAGCCCAGTTTCCAACTGGGTAAAAGTATGCGCAAGTTACATTGTAACATAAATTAATGTGATATTATTTATTTTTGAATAAGCTTTATTTCATTGAATAAAACCTTCGTATATATTATACATGAAGCCTAAATATATATTTGAAAGTAGAGCTGGAAAAAGCTGACTCAGAATTCATTTATTCATTAGTAAACCTAACATTTTTTCTCTGAGATTATTTTGTAATATGCTAATACGCCACAACTGCACTAAAAAGTAAAAACGTTTGTAGGATGATGCGGTGAAGGAGAAAAGGTTGCTTGGTTACAAGAATATACTGAATACAATAATAAAGAGATTATAATCGCGGATACTGGTGAAATCGATTGGTTATATTAATGAACTGAGAGGCTTGATTTTTAGTGGACGGTTGACTATGTCGAGTGAATAACTCGTCACAATAGTAGTGCGTCTCGTGACGGACTTGATGAATTGAGTGAGGATTCTTGCATTGTCTTTCCAATTTATACAAATGCAGTACATATATTACAAGAGATATTGTCGCAATTACACATCACAACAGACCCTACTGATCTAGTTATGATTGAGGAATTTCTGATGAATATTATCGATCTATTGTTTTGTTTCAACAACAAAACTTACATTTATTAAAGTGTGTCACTAATTTAATTCTGGCTCATTGCATTACTGGCAAATCTGACAAATCACATAACATTGCATTTAAGTATAATTCTGGCCAAAACATTGAATATAACCTAAGCCAAGTAAAATCCAGGAACAAAGCGTGAGCTGAGCGCACAATGTATTCGATAGAATTTGAATTTAAATTCTAATAGTTTTAAGCTTTGTACTGTGCCAGTTGAATCAATTTTAGCGACCCGTGTTTTGTTTTTGGGTATTTATCAAAAATATTATAACTAAATAATGTAATTTAGTTTATATTTAATTTGATTACCTACATGCATAATTTTTATAACATTTTAACTCGCTGTCAAAAATGTTGGATGTCAGATACGACGTATCAATTTTATACCGTCGCTATTCGAACCTGCCATTGGTAATGACAATTGGGAGGGCAATAACTGTATTCAATGAAATTGCTTTGGATACTGGTATATTCCACTTGTGAGTTCAGGTCAATGTTGATTTTTTTATTATACATTTTTTTTTTTTTTTTTTTGTCACGTTAAACGCATTAAATTTTTAAATTGCACCGGGGTCGATCCATTGCTGATGTTTATGAAGAAAACCTCCCCTAGCTCCCTCTATTCCACCTAACAACTTTCTAGATTCGTCTATCCAGCGGATGTTAGGACGCCCTTGTGGGCATTTAGTGCCCCTTGTGTACCACTGTATGACAGATTTGTCCAGCACTTATCCACTCGCCGAGTGACATTTCCGATCCATTGCCATTTCATCTGTTTAGCGACATCTGTCACATCGCGTACTCTTGTCTGCTTCCTTATCTTGTCCGGTTTCTTTTGTGATCTTTACGCATTATGCCCAACATACACATTTCTATATCACGTTGCGCAACTAGTATTTTTTTATTTCTCTTACATTAAGAGTCAATTTTTCACGCGTTGATAGTACACATTTTTTTTTTTTTTAGAATTATTAATAACCATGTCCTTGCTTTTTCGTACAAGGTGGTTGTTAGTAATATTTGAACAATCACAAACACCCAGGCTTTGAGAAAAACACATAAATGTTTTTGTCATGACAGGGAATCGAACCCAAAACTCTCGGGTGGAAGGCCAGCGCTTTACCCACTGCACTACGAGAGCCGCCTGGTAGTACACATTGGTTGAACACTTTACGTTTAAGATACAGTGGGAGGTCACTTTTGAATATACTTTTCAGGCGCCCAAGTGCACTATATATTATTGCAGTTTGGTTCATCACATGTAAAGTAAATTCGTATCCGGAATTTTGTACGGAAACAGTTCACCGCAGGACACTTATTCGTGCGCCGCAGTACGAGAAATATGAGTTCGTGTAACATTTAATCAAATGACGAGTTCTTCGTTGAACATTTCACCGTAGAGTATATTTGTACGTATGCTACAACATTACTAGGTTAGGTTAGGTTAGGTTACGTTAGTTTAGGTTAGGTTAGGGTTAATCTAATTGGAACAGAACTATTTGCAAACTATCGCCGCATTTTGTAAGATCAACGTTTGTTCAACGAAGAACTCGTCATTTGATAAAACGTTTTACTAACTCATATTTCACGTACCTACTGCGGCGCACGAATAAGTGTCCCACGATGAACTGCATACCTACAACTTACATGTAACCAAGTAAATTAATTTTAATTTAAATAAATATATACTTTTAATGTTATTTTCATACCCCACAAAGACTACCTGCGAGTCAGTACTAGTAAATATTATGTAATTCTGGTGTAATGATGGTAACCCTACTATCTGATCGAATTTGTTTTTAACGTTGCAGAGATAAATCGGCGAGACATTACGCAGAGATCTGTGTCTCAGAATTATCTTATTTGTAAGTCTTTCTTTCTCTCTGGATTTTGGCTTAACGGGGTCGCATGGTCCCAGCTCAGAGTCGTGATTTTTATTTCAGCGACTATTGTCCTCTCCGTGAGATCTTTGGCTCGCGTTGGCTTTGTTTAGTACTATACTCAAACCAGCGACAGTCTTGATATATTTCACAACAAATTCTCAATCAAGATTGTGGAGATGGAATTAATTTCAGATACAAATTTACGAAATTAAAATATTTGTCATATTACTATCTCATCATCACGATAAACGTCGGGAATATTGCCGGGATAATTTTTTGAATGAACATGCCGTGATAAATTTCATAAATTTCAAATTTTCCGCCATTTGCACATAGTACTATTCCAATCCCGAGCTATTTTCGATACCTATGAATCCCGGGATTGATAAACATAATCCCAAAACTTTCGGGATTTATTTTTTATATCAATTTTTATGGAAAATAAATTAAAACGAAAATATAACAGAAAACATAAATAAAAATAAACTGAGTTTGAATGAAGTTTGACTTATTACCAATGTGTAAGTTTCCAATTCATTTTATTTTTTCACGTCAATTAATAAAAATGAGAAAAATTGAAAAAAAAACAATGCTTCGCACTTTTAACAAAGTAATTCCACCATAACCTCATACGTTTTACGGCAGTTTCATATTTGCCTGACTAATTAGAGTTATGAAGAGGAAATGCCATATACCATGATTTGCTTTACTATTTGAAATCTCGCTAACCCATTCATTAATTCTTTACTATAAGAAAAAGCAATTTCATATAATATATTTGAACACTAAACACAATATTGATTTTACGAAATTTTATAAATAAAAATCGTTAAGATTTTTACATAGTTTAACATAAATTAAGAATTCCACATAATATTTACGATGCAGGTAACATCCGTAAAGTGAATTTTAAATAAAATAAATAAATCAAGAAACATTTAGTTAGACGTTTCAGCCATTTACACCTAAACTTTCTTCTTTTTATAGAAAGTAAACCATTGCGTATTACCAGAAAATTCTATTCTGGAGATTACTTCGGGTATATTATTCAGAATAATGTTTTAATTACTTAATAAATCTTTATTTTCTTCAACACAATATGTTATAGGTACCTATATTTATTTTATTTGAAATTGTATTTTATTTGTTATCTTTTCATAAATAAATAAAACTGTTTTACCTTCACATTATTATTTATATCACAATATTATATACTTCATTAAACCTATGTATTTCCAAGATTGAACGTACATCAAATGAACACTGTATACAACATTTACGAACATTTAATATATTATTCTTATTAATACGTCCATAAATTATATTTTATTATCAATAATTTCACTTTAATTTCTGGCGTACTTATCATCTTTTGTTAATATCACTATAACTTGCCAAATAATCTTTTTACTGCGGCTACTTACCGAAAATACAAAACAATACGATACATGCACTCTTTCAATGTTTTGCTACGCCCAAGTGATTTCGTAAGCTAATGTGAAGGTACAAATTCGCATATATTATCTTGTTTTATTTGTGAGGTACCTTTGATAATACTTATCTTTCTTTGATAATACTAGGTCTGTTTTATTCGGAACTTTTATATCAGGCATATTCAACGCGTGGATCACAATAGAGCCACAGTCGTAAACACATAAAAACTTGTGTACATTCACTTATAATAATATAGAATGTTTTCATTAATTCAGAAAGGGAATCATTAATCATTTTTATTTGTATTTTCCTTAACCAGCTTAAGTGAAAATTGTTTTCAAAATAATCGAGAAAAACCTCAGGTTACCTACTCATATCACTTTATCCATTCGTGTTTTTCCACATGAGTGAGAGTAGGAGAAGTTATGAATACCCGCACTTTATACTGATGCGTAGTTTTTCCATAGCCTGTCGCAGTAGGCTCTTTGCACGCAAGTAGATTATTTCGATGAATAGTGTAATGAGTGCCCAAAAAAGATCATATATTATGGGGATTTGAGCATTTCTTTTTCTTTTACAAGATGTATTAAATTACAAGATAAAAAGAACTTTTTATATACCACTTTTTTAAATTTTCTGTTGAATCATATAAATGTATTAATAATTTAGGACAAATTTAATAAGGCAATTGTCAACAAATCATTTTTTGCTATTTTGCAATAAACAAACAAATATTATAGAATACAGAAATGTCATTATTTCCATAGTAACGCACGTAAATATAAATAATTTAGTTGCTAGGACCCCAGCCCCTAGCAACCAATAATAGTGGATTGAATTACGGATTTCTTCCGAAATAACTTTTCATACAAAACAGAATTAACTGAAGATGAATTCAATTCTACTTAAATATGGCTAAAAGTATTAAAAGAATGCATTGGCATTGTGTTTTGATATATTCTAAAAGTTTCAAATGTCTAGCTAGTCGGGAAGTTCGTTAAAAATCGATCGCAAGATTTGTACTGGATAAACAACCACCGGACAAACAAGAATACGAGCTAATAAAAACGCGGTAAAATGAAAGAGGACATCATTCTAAGTCTGCATAAGAGCGGCACTTTGCCTAGGGACATCACTGATTATGTGTCAATTATTTCCAACCGGGGAACTCAGAAAGTTTCCAACAATATGAGAAATGGTGCGGGTAAAGAATCGCACGCACTATTGTGTATAATATCAGTATATTTATTTCCGTATTTCATAAATCATCACTAATAGACAATACTATTTACAAAAGCGCTTCAGAAAGTAGAGCCATTAATTAAAATTTGTCGCAATTAAGTATTACGCATATAGCCTAGTGGTATATGTGCATTAACGTGAAACCCGAAAGATACAGGTTCGATTCCTATTGAATGTCTTACTTTTTTCAAAAAAAGATTTTTTTTCTATTGGTTATAATCAAAGAGGTGGGAGGAGTCCAATCTCTTTGGTTATAATATATTATTTTCTCAGAAGTGTTATACAAATAATGTATGTTCAATAATTAGAATGTTTCATTGTTAAATCTTTTGAATTATCCGTTGAATAAAAAAATAGTTAATTAAAAATAAAATATATAATATGTCTAACATAACCGTTTTGGAGGTGTTTGATGCTGAGCGCCACATTTTTTTTATAACCGGCAAGCAAATTTATATTATACGCCAAGAATTTCATGCATGATGGATACATAGCGCATGTTAAGAATAAAATTTCCGAAAATATATTTTATTTATGTGCCGATCAATTATTTATGAGACCAAATTTGGAATTTACTTTTGAGTTTTATTAAAATGCATTTTGGCTTTATTTTAAGATACAATAGAAATTCATTTATGTTTTTTGGATATATGATTCAACAGGACACAGCTCTTCAATTTTAGTATTTAATAAACTATTACTTTTATTCAACGAATAATCTACATGATTTGAGAATGTACTATTCTTTATATTGAACGTATATAATTTTAAAATACCTACCTCAGATATGCACCTAATAGAGGAAATGCATAGTTTCCTCCCCAAAATAGAACTTCTCGTAGTCAGATTTAGCTTTCTTTTCATTTTTTGCCAGGAACTACCAAGGGCAGATTAAGTCAAGTGGAGGCCATGAGCGGTAAAACTTTCGGGGCCCCCAAATCAAATTAGAAAAAAAACGTTTTATACATAAAAACTCTCATTAATTTATTAACATAAAATATAACATAAGAATAGAAATAATAAAACGCAATTTTTTTTGTAGTACTAATTCCACTTTTATTCACTAAATTAGGACCGGTTTCGTCCGCCTCAGATAGACATTTTCAACTGAGGCGGACGAAACTGGTCCTAATTTATTGATTAGAAGTGGAATAAGTACTACAAAAAAGCGTTTTATTGAATTAAACAACAATACAATGCAGTTCCACCATGAATTGACAGTTAACAAAATAAAAGAATAGAAATAGAATAAAAAAAACATGTTTTTTAAATAAATTTTTGTCATGCTTTATTTCTTGCAAATTCGTCAATTCGGTTTAAAATTTCTTGCTCTATATACGAAATGGCCATACTATTTAATCTTTCTTCTCCCATAGTAGGCACTTTTCAAATATTTTTTTACACGCTTTAAAACAGAAAACGATCTTTCACCTGACGCATTAGATAAGGGGATTGTTAAAAAAAATCAATAGTATTGCTACATTTGGAAATGTGCAAGACATTTCTTTGGCGGCTCGATGGATGTCTGGTGTGGTTTTAATAGTGTCCTTGTTTTCTTTAGGAATATTAAAAAATGCTCAAATTCATCTTCAAAAGTACAAAAACCAATGTCCTCTTTGTAAATATCCATCAACTTTTTTATCGCTTCCTTTTTTTCTTCTATTGATAGATTCCAATCAAAAAAATATTCTAAAAGGCTCTATAACTATTTCATATGTTTGTGTTTTTTGCGATAGTTCTGCCTCGGTCTTATCACATACGACATAAAATGAATTTACTTTGAAATCTTCTCTAGTTGTAAATTCATATCCGACTTCTTTGTTTTCATCAATAAACATTTTATTTTGTAGTCTGCGAGTTTTTCCATATTCATCATTAAAAAGGATAATCCTGATAAATCAGTTACCTCTTTTTCAACTTTTTCTTGTTCTTCTCGAAAATTATTGATGAAATTTTCTAATGACTTTTGTAGGATAGATCCTTTCAATAGTTCTCATTCCACTGTTTGTAGTGATTTACTAGTAGTATTTAGTCTTTAAAAAAAATATCAAAATCCGTCTGTAAGACAATTCTTTAAAGACATTCCAAGATCTCAGGTCCCTTCGGGGCATCTTGGTACCTCGGAGCCCCACGCGGCCGCTTAGTCCGCTTACCGCTAGACCCGCTCCTGGGCACTACAGTTCAAACTAGAGTTTGTAATTTTTGACTTTTTTTTATTTTTTTGAGAATACTTTTTTGATGTTTCCAGAATTCTCGAGAAAATTAACAAATTCCGTTGACAATGAAAGTGAAGATATTTTTAATTATTTCAGCAATTTTTGAGCTACGTTTTTTAGCTCTTTCGGCTTATATAACCGATATATCAAAATTACTTGGTTATTACTCTTGAGATTTAAGATAGTAAGTTTTCTCTGATTATATTTCTACAACTATACTTCTCGATCACAGCCGTTATTTCTAACCTCAACCGTTTTGAAAAAATTTGATTATTAAATTGGGAAATTATTACATTATGCTGGACAGAATTTTCTTTTCCGGGATGGTTGACAACCCTATGGGTATATCGTCGATATTTTTAAATTCTACAATTCGCGTGCCAGCAAAAAAAATATTCGTGCTATAGATTCTTCATAAAGACCCCGTGAAAAACAAAAAAATGACCTACTAATTTTTATATAAACAGTGGAGAAGTTAGAACGGTTTGTGTTTAATATCACATATAAAAAATTCATTCACGTCATACTAATAACGCTAAGTTAGTAACGATGAATGGAATCAATTCAATAATTTTAAATATCAATTAAGAAATAATACTTTACGACATGTAATGGAATGATTAAATGAATATGCAATAATCACTAAGTCAATACAGCTAATTACATAAAAATACTCAAAGTAATTATACGAGGCATACCTTATTCATTCAATTACGTTTCATGTATACGCCATGAGAGGTGCAAATGAGTCGTTTAAACAACAAATCAATCGGTCTTAAATCAAACACTTGCAGATTAATTCAGTTGGCAAGTCTCGCGATCTTTTTCGCTGAACGATTCCGTCATATAGCTCTTATTTTTCTCGAAATTTTCCCACAGAATCGGACATTTTGTTTTTATGATCGCTCCCGTAACACAGTTCACATAAAGCGGAGGTAGAAAAAAAACTCCATGGTCACTCATGTTTGAACCAATCGCTTAGATTTGTATCAATTAAATCTGTAACGTGACGGTGTTTTAAATAAAGGCGAGTTTTGCGACAAAAAACTTTTGTACTTACCTAATTGAATCAAACCATTATCCGTTAAAATAAATATATACGTACTTACTACCATTGTCACTCAGTTTTTCAGTACCAATAGCTTAAAACGATACATCAGTGAAACAGAAAATAATTTTCAACTATAGGCGCGATGAAATTTTGGACTCGCTGGCATTCGGACAGCGAACGTCGAGGTGTCAAAACGTCAATTTGTTTCGTGATGGCGACGGGGGTTTTAATTCTTAAATCGTGTAAATATGACTAAAAACGTTACCCATTTACTTGAAAAAGAAAACATGTCAATGAATATATTATTATTATTACGAATATAATAATAAACATAACATAAAAAGGACGCATGTTGAACTTTTATGCATGTTTTCTTTCGGCATGCATCATTTGCACCCGCGACCCGCAATCCGCGCATCGCCTAGCCACGATCTTTTTAGACCATGCTTCGACTGAGGTATAGCCTTAATACGCTTGGCACTGGTTTCTCATACCATGGGGTTCTGCATTCGATTCCCGGTAATGTCACAATATATTTATTCATTTAAGAAAACAAAACATTGTGGACATAACAAATCTAAATTCAAGACGTACACAACATGAGATTTACACTATAACAAATATTACCCTCACAAGAGAGAAGAAGAGAATATATAAAATAATAAAAATAATAATAATTAAAAAAAAACATAATATAATTAAGTACAATTGTATACAGAAATATAAAATTTCGAATACAAAATACATAGCATGTTACCGAAAATGTCTACATCTTTGGGGAGCGCATTGACTAGTCTTGCACTCATCGCTAATGGTGCCTGATAGGCTTGACACGAGGAAAGGGTTCAGGGCTCGAAATGGACCGGAACGCACCATAGCGCCGTTCCGGTTCATGCCATCCCCAAAATTATCGCTCCGTCTCGTGAAAAAAATAATTTGACCATTTGAGGCTAGGCCATATTATAACAAAAAATCTAACACATTTATTTTTATAAAATTAGATAACTGAATATTTCCGGAAAACTATTGAACGCTCCGGTTTGTAAAATTTTCCATTTCGAGCGCTGAAAGGGTTCTGATCCCGAATAAATCATGGCTGCAATGCGTGATTCTCTCATGGGGGCACCTCCGTCGGGCAGGCCATGTCTCAAGGATACAAAACAAAAATAAGGTCGATAGACTTAAGAGACCACAGTGATTGGATTACGTAGAAAGAGGCGCCATATACTTGGGACTAAGGTGGTGGAGGGAACTTGTGGCAGACAGACGGAAGAGGAGACGTTTCCTGAAGACCCACATCGGGTTCTCGATAATGAATACGTGAATAAATAGTAGATTTTTTTATTTTTATTTTTTAACACTACAACAGAGCATGATTCCAAATGACAGTAGTATAGTGTAATAGTGATGTAATTAGTAATAGAAGATAAGAGAAGCAATCACAAACACCCAGGTCTTAATAAAATCACATAATTACGTTGTGACCTCACCGAGTCGAACTCGGGGCCCCTACGTGGACTGCGCTATGTATTGCAATGTATATAATATAGCTTTTTGCTTCATTTTTTGTTTTGTGTGATGTTAGTAATTTTAGAATATTTTGTCATTATCTCATTAATTTTAATTTAATTGTTCGTGACAAATCACTATTGGACGGATAATGCTGTATTGTGAGATTATTTGTTTTGTATTATTAAATTTGTTTTTGTAAATATCTGTTTTATAAATATTATTCAGTTGATAATGTCCCTCTGAGACGGACGAAACCGGTCCATATTTATTAAGTAATAAAAGTAGAATAGGTACTGAAATTTTTTCGTTTTATTAAATTAATCAATAATACAATGAATGCAGTTCCACCATAAATTGATAGTTAACACAATAAAAAAATACAGTGACTGTTTACGTGCGCTGACATGTTTGGATACCCCCTTCCGAAAAACTAGGGAGTAAATAAAAAGTAAGTAAAAATATACTAATTTATAGTTAGGTATGTTGCCAGGACTTTAAAAAGTCATGAGTCATTTTTTTACATTAAAATTGGGAAATCTTTATATGATTTACAATCGCCTCGTCTGCTTCATAGAAAACCGAAGCAGGGTTACGTAATTGACTTTTGGGTTGTCATCATTGTGATCTTCTTCCTTTTTTTCTCGACATTTTCAGGCTCATTGGCCATTCTCAATATATAGCAAGAAGTCTCAAACATTATATTATTATGAACAGGTTTATTTACGAAGGTCTATTTTAATTCTTTATTTGCAGCGTCTATTAGTAATTTATAAATTACAATATTCTAGTTCTAGTACAATACATATTGTTAAATTTTTGATACAATAAATATTTTATTATTAAACCACATTTTACAATAAACTAATACAGCATTGATATATTTTACTGTTAGTATCTATCATTGATATTTTGGATCGGTTATATCCTTATCGGTGGTCACTCAAATCATTTTCATCGATAGCAAACAATATGTTCGGAATATATTGAATGTTTGGACATTAATGTAAGCGTTTTTGCCTTAAAGGTAGAGCAAAATTAATTGGCAAACATGCATTCATGTCGCACATGATTGGTAAACAAATGCCTATCTACTTTTCTTGGGCAAAAAGATACAAGAAGCCAATGGTGGATAAAGGCAAACAGTGGCGTTCACTTATTATAAAGTCGTCGATCTATCTTGTAAATAATGTAAAATGTTTTTTTGTCCATGTGACAAAATTAAAAACAGTTCTGAATTAAAAAAAAAAAAAAAAAACACTTTGACTGTCTAATCTCGATCATCAAAGCCCCCACATCCTTAAGCGGACCCAGGATCTTTGACAGGCCACCTTATATCGCTAAGGTTATGAGCAGCGTTTCTCAAATAGTATTCCGCGGAGCCCCAGGGGTTCGCAAGGTAAAATTAAAGGTATTAAAGGTAAAGGTAGCGTTTATTTTGTACTTTCAAATAAATCGATTTAAATTGTTGAGTTACTGCCACTCGGAATTATATTATGAAGCATTGATCGCAACCCCTCGCCATATTTGATAAATACATATTTTGATTAATCAGGAAACACACTAAATCGTGTTACAATATAATATACTTAAATTATCATTTGATTATACTTCATCATCATCAGCCTGAATCTATCCACTGCTGGATGAAGTCCTCTCCAAGCTGATTCCACGTTTCTCAGTCCTGTGCGTTGCGTTGCCACGTACTTCCTAAAAACTTAATCATTTCATCGACCCAACGGCCTCTAGGTCTACCTTGCGGGCGTTTTGTACCTCTTGGGTACCATTCGATGTCTAGATTTGTCTAGCGATTGTCCTTTCTTCGAGTTATGTGTACTGCTCATTTCCATATCATATCATCTTAAATTGTATTGCAAAACCACCCACTTTAAAGTGTTACTATCTGTTGTACTATCGGAAAAAATGTGTGATGTGTAGGTACATGTTTATAATATCACATAGTTCTTCGATCCGATCATACCAGGCCTCCAGGAAAAAGCCCTGTCAGCACCATTTGTCGGGGGGGGGGCTATGATTGACATTTTTGTACCTGTGAATAATGAAATTATTAAAATTAATATTTTTTTCGATTGGAATTTTTTTTAATACTATTGTAATAATATATAAATTATTATAAATAATTTGAATGAATCATAGACCTATCGATAACTAAAAGGATAGAGCCCTTACCAGAAACTCAGAAATAATGGTAACTGAAATACCTAACGGGTAAGGAGAAGCAGGCAACGGATCTTGAGTAAGGAAGAATACGGAATAAATTTAAACAAGTGTCAAGAATACGAAATCGAATACTGCTCTCGATTTATGCATTGACGCTCATTTAAATATTGGTTACTATTGCACGTCTATAATGCGTGGCTCATTTTCGTAGGACAATCACACATTCAAACCTATTCGTCAAAATTTACTGTATTGGTATAAATAAAGACTATCGGAATTCTATATTATTTGTTCTGTGGCGCTCACCCAAAAAGTGACAGATGTGAGTTCAAGTACCACACGGTCCAAGGTTTTCTAGTAGTTTCAATAATAAAAAAATGTACATAGAATTTTTAAATACGCCAATGAAATTACAAAGTAACTCACCCGGCCGGTATGAGAAATTTTGCAATGTACGTAGTATTACCGTTTTGGAGAGCAGTACTTACAGTAGTCGGTTGTGGTTTGCCTTGCTGACAACATTCAAAATCGAGTTTGATCGAATGCAAGTAAATCAAAATGAACCATAAAATGCATCGATCTCCATATAGTCCATTTAGCTTCATATCTAGAGTTTATATTACCTACCTTCTTCCTTAGTCATATATACAAATATATATCATATAAATATATACCTACCTTCTTAATAAAAATATTTTTTAATTACCTTAATACGTATTTAAATAATAACTTTATTGGACATGTTCAAACTCGAATTGCGTTAATTTTGACTATCGGTTTTTGTGTTATAAATTAAGGAATCATTAATTACCTTCATTACTAACTGACACCCGGCTCTCGCCAAATATTTTGTTAAAACGTCTACTTGAACAAATAATTCACAAGATTTGATAATGTAACATATTACTATATATTGACTTAAAAGTTAAAATTATCGTAATTAAGTAGGAGGCCCGTAGCTTAATTTGTTAAAGCATATTGGCGCGATACGGGTTCAAATCCCATATTTTTTTCAAATATGATTTTTTCTAGTGGATCTGAGGTGTTTTCAAGTTATGTATGTTCAATATATAGAATCACAGAACAGATAATAAATATAATACCGATAGGCTATATTCAATAAGCCGCATCTTGATGCAGGGTTTTGAATGTGTGAGTGTCCTACGAAAATGAAGCACGCATTATGCACGTGCAATAGTGTGTGTAATACACTAACATTAAATGAACGTGAATGCATAAACCGAGAGCAGTTTTCAGTATTCGACGTATAACGTATTCTTGACACGTGTGTAAGTTTAACCCGGATTCTTCCTTACTCGAGTCGGTTACCTGCTATCGCCTTACCCGTTATGTATTTCAGTTCCCATTATTTCTGAGTTTCCTGTATAGAATGATACATTCCCAAGTCTTGTGAATTATTCGTTGACTAAAAGTAATCATCGTCATTATCCGACCATGTCTGATTCTAATAACATCATATTATGGCCCTCCACAGAGTGGAGGAGGTCTGTATTAACAGATTTTGTTTTTACGATAAATGTATGTCAGCCACTTGGTCAACCTATAAGGTCCATATACTCATACACAAATTGAAAAACAATGTGTACTTGCCAGACCCACGATTCAAACCTGGAACCCACGATGCGATAGGCCGACGTTTAAGCCGCGCGGCCATAGTGGATATTATTAATAACTTTATGGATTATTGATAAAAAAACATGTGAATTTCTATCAGTAATAGAATTCACACCCGGGACCTACGACATTATAAGCCTGACGCATAACCCCTCAAACATTATGTACGACAAATTATTTTTACAGTCGAGTAAACAATCGCTTATTATTAAGTCTCTGCTGTCACCTATCCAATCCCTACACCAGGGTTTCCCAAACTTTTTCTGCAATGGAACACTTCGCAAACCCGGAAATTTTAACGGAACACTTAGTTTATTTTGTAGGTTATTTATTAGCGCAGCTAACAGTTCTGCCATTTTTGGCAACTGTCGTTAAACTGACAAGATTTGTCAGCCGGTCAGTTAAAAACAATATAGCTACCTCATCTTTTTCATGCGCACGGTGTGAGAACAGATGGTCCTTTGTCTTTACTCAGATCATGGCTCCCACATCCCGAAGCGGGCTCCCTACTCATCGCTAAGGTTAAAGGCAGTGTGAAGATCTACAGTTGCATATTCCAAATGGTGTTCGAGGTAAAATTAAGGGTAGTTTTAGCGGTTTTTTGTATTTTTAATACACCCACTTTTATGTTGATTGCACAATTATTATGGACATGGCAAATATCGACAATAATCAAAAATATGGCAAAACCACATACTATTAAATTTTAGTAAGCTTGAAATGAAACAACGCAGGCGACATTTTTTACTATTAGGTAGTGCATGTTTGCGATGTGTGTTTATCTCACTTGGCTGGTCGATCTCTCACGCCGGGCCCTCAGGCTAGAGACCTTTCAGCCCCCCCCCCCCCCCCCCCTTTGTGGGAATCATAGCCTATCTAGATACTTGACGTCATAAACATTAGTGAAGATTGATCATCACTCGCCTTTCAATATGAATTAGGTTCTTTAATTATTTTAGTTTTATTTATTTTACTTCTACTTAGTAAAAGATCTTTAAATGTGTTCCAGTGTATAAAACCTTTCCAAATGGTCGCGGAACACCTATTCTGGTTTGTCGGAACACTGGTGTTCCGCGGAACATAGTTTGGGAAACCCTGCCCTACACAATGCTGCTTAACTTTGATGTTTCAGCGGAACCGCTGTAGTCGCCGAGTTTACCCAGCTAAGATACAAGTATAAATTAATCTTTTTGTTTTGTTTCTTTTTATATGTGAGACACTTTCCTAATACACTCTTGCGACATGTTGTTTTTACATTCTTTTTTTAGATACACCACTAATTTGTATGTAAGGCAATGAGTCGCTCAGACAAAACCCCGTGGACCAATTTAAATAACACGTCATTATTCTTGTGTTTTCTCGCTTCAATGTGCTTTTTGTGAAGGCTTTTTCTTGTTCTCGCTTTGTTTTTTATAATTTTCTACTTATTATGCTTCTAACGATTATTCGTTAGCCTTTAAACGGCTACTTGAACTGAATACTAAGTAAAAAGATTTTCTTACATTCTCAAAGTGTTTCTCTAATGAGATTATAGAAATGATTCGAATAGATTTGTTAAAACGTCCCATACTAGTTTCATAGATATAGTGTGCTTTTTTTAATACCAAAAATTACGGTATTTTGGATTTTTAAAACCGGTATTTCGGTATTGATAAATACTGGAATACCGGTTTTGAAATACCGGTATTGCAATCCCTAGTGGAAGAGTATGTGTGTTAAATCACAGCTAGTTTTGCAACTAGATATTAGATGTAAGCCTACCTGATTTTGGGCATGCCTGTTTTAGATTACTGTGAACTTACTTCCCAGCCATCTTTGTATTATTTTATGAAATCTGTTGGGAAGACGAATGTCAATGGATCTTCCGTGCAACACAACATGTGAAATCTTATTTTAAATCATCCTTATATGGGTTCATTTCAGAATTTTATTCACTGTCTCCCCATAATAGATCATATTTTACAACGTTTTTATTAGCTCGTATTCTTGTTTGTCCGGTGGTTGTTTGTCTAGTACAAATCTTGCAATCGATTTTTAACTAACTTCCCGACTAGCTAGACATTTTAAAATTTTAGAATATATCAGAACACGATGCCAATGCATTCTTTTAATACTTTTAGCCATCTTTAAGCAGAATTGAATTCATTTTCAGTTAATTCTATTTTGTATGGAAAGTTATTTCAGAAAAAAAGTAAAAGACTATTATTAGTTGCTAAGGAGGTGGTCCTAGCAACTATTAATATATACGTGCGTTACTATGGAAATCAAAATGAAATGTCAAAATGACATTTCAGTATTCTATATTTGTTTGTTTTTTATTTACTTCATATCAAGTACAAGTTTGAGCATATTGAGCAAATAATTCAACAGAAAATTTAAAAACGTTGTATATAAAAAGTTATTTTTATCTTAAAATTATACCTTCATTGCGTTGACCAAATAGTGGGATTGTGAAATGTAAAACGAATATGTCGGGTTTTTATGATAGTTATTCAAGCTAGTGCCACTAAATATTTTGATCCATGATTGATTACACAAACATCCTCTAATTATCTATGTTCTGAGTTATCTCTATCTCTCTCTCTTTTTCAAATAGGTCACACTCAGTCTCTCACATCCATACTTACATCATCTTAATATTGTCCGGCCATCTTTCCTGGGGCAGTTACAGACTGAATTTATACTGACGTTTCTTCAAACGCCTTAGTTAGGTTATGTTACCTTTAAATCGATTGCACCCGAGCATTGCCAACTGAAGAAGGAAGCCAATACATTACACGACTGGTCCTACTTTTCGCCCCTCCCGTTATCTATGGATGACCTGTCATTGCCTGTCTTTGTCTATAGAGTGCTCATACTGACGCGTCTGTCGTGTTCACTTGTCGGAGTATTCTTAGTTTCAGATTTCTTTCGGATTATTTTAACGTATCTTGGAGACCTTGGAGTTCATCTGATTTAGTGGTTGTGTTATTAATAATTGGAAGTGACGATCAAAGTAAGTAAACTTCTTCTGTGTATAATAATATTATAATAATACACTAGGACATTTGTCAAAGTGACAGTCGATTCTAAACGACAATAACTAATAACTTATTTATACCCTTTCAGTCATTATAGAATACCAAACTCTGCTTGCAAGTACGATATCAATAAATAGTATGGCAGTGGACCACTCGTTGCTTGCGCAAAAAGTTATGCTCAGGCTTTATTAATCTAAATATGACGGTGACCCGAGTCATCGTACCTTCAATATAATAACTAACTTTTAGGTTTGACCACATAACACGTTCCGTTTTAAGAAGAAGATGCAATAAGAAAACAATAAGAAAACAATAAGAAAACAATCCAAAACCAGGCTATTACTTGGTGGCAATTCGTGCTCCTTTTTTAAATTATGTAGGTAATAACTTTCCCTCTATTTGTAAACATTTCCAACCTTCGCACATAGAATTTTTGTAGAAACAGTTCGTATTCAATAAAAGCTGATGGGTCTGCGCCCTAAGTAAGTGCCCTAAGTAGTCATTGTTTAATAATCAACATTATATGAGACCTTAACGTAGAAAGTCTTCACATGTTTAGTTTTGAGAGATCTAACAACACATTAGTTCATTTAGCCCCATCTATTTCGATTTTGTGTAAATAATAGAACGCGTGACAGTGAATTGAATATATAGTATTTCCAAAATGTTTGTGTTATATTTCAAAGAACAGTGATAACAACGAAGATAATAATATGAAAAACGTCTAAAAATATATATTCGGTTAACCTACTAGATCCTAATGGGATGAAGTCTAAAACTGGGAAAGAATATTTTTTAATTTACATAAAAATGATTACTTCTGTTCATTTATCTACGCAAAAATCGTAAAATCTTACGCACATATTTTTTGTATTCAAAGTTTACAAAACAAATCAGCTTATGATCTGCACACGCAATACAAAAATTAGGAGGAATGTTTCTCTTTTTTACAACGTTTTTATTAGCTCGTATTCTTATTTGTCCGGTGGTTGTTTGTCCGGTACAAATCTTTCAATCGATTTTTAACTAACTTCCCTACTAGCTAGATATTTGAAACTTTTTAGAATATATCATAACACGATACCAATGCATTTTTTTAATACTTTTAGCCATCTTTAAGTAGAATTGAATTCATTTTTAGTTAATTCTGTTTTGTATGAAAAGTTATTTCGATACCATTATTGATTGCTAGGGGTTCCTAGAAACTAAATTATTAAATAATAGATACGTTCATTCATTATTCAGTATTTCTAGTAATTACAAATTTTTTGATCGCTTAAGCTAGTCAAGTCAAGTTTATATGATTCAACAGAAAATTTAAAAACGTTGTACTTATATAAAAAGTTATTTTTATCTCGTAATTATTTTAAATCTCAGTCGAACGATTGATATAGATTCTTCATCAATAATTATTATGTTACTTGTGTCTTATTTTACTTTCACTTTTAGTAGAGCAATTTCATATGTGGTGAACACAAAATTATTTAAAAGAAAACAAAAATCAATCATTTTTACTACATACCTGGAATAGTTTAAGTATCGCAGTAAAACATATTTAGTGTGAAAGGATTAAAAATGAGTCATATATACCAAACCAAACAGCCTGCTCTGGTTTGTTTATTACTACAATCCAATATATGATAGTCACTCTTGTCAACCAGTTGGCAGGCTTTGCCGCTCAACTTTATGACATGATGATTGGAGTACTTAACTTGAATACATTAGAATTAGTTTTTTATGACATTTTATCGAGTAAATGCTTCAATCAGTAATTAAATATTAATTAAATTTTAATGCATGTATACAATATTATTACAAAATTAGTACCGAATTGATTTGAGTTTTGCAATAAAATACCGTTTGAGTAATTATTTACGAGCCTGGTTTTGCCTTTCGGCATTTCAAGCACAATGCTACAGAATAATATAATTAATACTCGTTTACATAACAAAGTAATTTTATTTATTTATTTATTTAAGAATACAAAACACTGTAGACATAACAAATCTAAATTCAAGACGTACACAACTTAAGATTTACATTATAAGTCAAATATTACCCTCACAAGAGAGAAGACGACAATATAGAAAAAAATATAATAATAATAATAAAATAAAAAAATCAAAACATACGTAAGTACAATTTAATACAGAAAAATAAAAATTTTGAAAACAAAAAACATACAATTTATACAGAAAAATAAAGTTTCAAAAACAAAATGCAAAGTACATCATTGAAAATGTCTAAGTCTTTAACGGTTCCGATCCAGAATAAATCATGGCTGCGACCACGTAGGTAATTAACAGGCGATATAGGCGAAGATAGTTAAAACATTATTATTAAGTAAATAAATTATATAAACTATTTTTTCTAATGGATTCAAGCTCTGTACTATTCCAAATGGAATAGTACAGAGCTTGAATCCATTAGAATTTAAATTCAAATTCCATCAAGTACCTTCGGTCGAAAGTATTAATATTAAACTATTTTTTTTATTCAACAAATAAACTTCATTTGAGAGTGTAACATTCTTTATTAAACACACTTAAATAATTTGAAAAGATTTCAGATACCTACATATACCTACATACACCTAGAAACTTACAAGAAATTAAAACGTTTCAGAAATGTTACTATTACTTAATTTCATTGTAATTAAATAGGACGCACGTTACTCAATTGATAAAGCACATTGGCGCGAATCCATTGGATGCGGGTTCAAGTCCAGCCAAAAGTTTTTTTCTAATAGGTCTACAGGTATCTGAAGGTTTTTCAAAGTATGTATGTCCAAATAAGTGATGTAAATTTTCAATATTTGGAATATACTTAATATACATTAGATACTCGTTGTTAATACATTCAGTAAACCTATTAAAAATGTCATTATACTCGTAATTTATATTTTTAAAATATTCGGTAAAACTTTATATTGTAGTTTGCAATTGACTCATAATTTTGGATGAATTTCAACATTTTTTTAGTATTTAGCATGACGTCTAACGTATAATGTCGTGGATCCCAAGTTATATATATATCGACTGTAGAAAGGAAAGAGGAGTTAATCGAAAATTCCAAATTAATTATTAAATTAAATTAATTAAATTAATTAATTCCAAAATAGGTTCTATTGGTTAATAACAACATGACTAAATACACGCTATACCCAAATGATTTAAGTTACAAAAATGCCGAATTATTATGTAAATT
This sequence comes from Rhyacophila brunnea, assembly GCA_022495005.1. Lineage (NCBI taxonomy): Eukaryota > Metazoa > Arthropoda > Insecta > Trichoptera > Rhyacophilidae > Rhyacophila > Rhyacophila brunnea. The sequence continues at coordinate 67,204 of JAGYXB010000568.1, read as the reverse complement.
TAGCTTATATATTTTTTTTTTTAAGAAAGAAGAAAGTTAAGTGAATTCAATTTGTGTGGGTTAAGTTCTTTTTCCTTTTAACAGTCGATGTATTAATGATAATTTTATAGATTATTTGTTCAAGGTACGTCATGTCAAGAAAGTATGCAATTGGAAACACTAATTTTAGGGCAGATTTAAAATCAAGTTCCGTTATAATACCATATTAAATTTTTACAATGTCAACTGATTTTTTTTTTATTTTTACAACGTTTTTATTAGGTTGTATTCTTATTTGTTCGATGGTTGTTTATCCAGTACAAATCTTGCAATCGATTTTTAACTAATTTCCCGACTAGCTAGACATTTGAATCTTTTTGAATATATCAGAACACGATGCCGATGCATTCTTTTAATACTTTTAACCATCTTTAACTAGAATTGAATTCATTTTCAGTTAATTCTGTTTTGTATGAAAAGTTATTTCGGAAGAAATCCTTAATCCAATCGACTATTATTGGTTGCTAAGGGGGTGGTCCTAGCAACTAAATTATTAATATATACGTGCGTTACTATGGAAATCAAAATGACATTTCAGTATTCTATATTTGTTTGTTTGTTGCAAAATAGCAAAAAAATGTTTTGTTGACAATTGCCTTATTTGTCCTAAATTATTAATAAATAGAATTGTCAAGTTTATATTATGATTCAACAGACAACTTAAAAACATGGTACTAATCTTGTAAATATTTATTTTTAAATCTAAATATATAAAAATTGCATGTTCGAAAAGAAATACACGTGCGTTCGCAAATATGCCGCGTTCCAACGTTTGTGTGGCCGAAATCGTTATGGTGGATACCCGCGTACAAGTTTGTGCCGAATTCAAGATTGCATGTTTGCAATCGCGCGCAAAAAGTGCATTTTCCCATAGTCTTGCAGTATGGAGTATGCATGTACTCGTCAGTCGTACGCGCTGCATTGCTTTGAGGACATGCAATGCGCCAACCACTGTCGCTGACCGATCACTCTTTATTTGTGGGACATGCTCAAACCCTTCGAAGCAGTCCATCATTTATCTAGCCATCTTATTCGTCTTATAAGGCGGCAGGGTGCAGAGTACAGCATAGAACAGTGACGAGTTAACTGACTGGTTTTTAGCCTTACCTACGATAAAAATAAAATAAAAACCATAAATCACAAAATTTAGCTTAAAATAATTATTATTGAGAATAACAGTAGTAACACATAATAACAATAATTATTTATTATTTTCAGTATAGAAGTACGTGTCTAGTTGAGTGATTCTGCCAATTCAAATTCAATTTTATTTATTTTATTAGATAACATTCTATTTTTTTTTTATTTTTTTTTTCGACCATGTTCGATCCTTATAGGATCATATGGACCTCCACAGAGTAGAGGTTTGTATTAACAGATTTTGTTTTTTTACGAGAAATGGATGTCAGCCACTTGCTCAACCTATTAGGTCCATACCCTGACTCATACACAAATTGAAAAACAATATGTGTACTTACCAGACCCAGGATTCGAACCTGAGACCAACGGCGTGATAGTCCAACGCTTAAGCCACGCGGCCACCGTGGGCGTATACCTACTCAATATGTGGGAAATTTGCATCGTTTTTAAATGTTTATATACCTAATGAATAATTGTATGACTAGTTTTAACTGTGTCGAGGCCCCTTTTTCAATATTTTCATGAAGCAATTCCAGCACAGAAATTAAACCACCAGGGAACTGAGAAATAATGGGAACTGAAATACTTAACGGGTGTGAAAGAATATAGGATAAACTTAAAAACGTGTCAAGAATAAGTTGTCCTCCATTCTGACAACTGCTACCGGTTTATGCATTGACGCTCATTCATCATTGGTGTATTTGAAAGTTGCAACACACACTATTGCACGGCTATAATATGTGGTTCGTTTTCGTGGGACACTCACACATTCAAAACCCTGCGTCCAAATTTTGTGTATTGGGGTATAGCCTATCGAAATTATATGTATTAATCTGTTCTATGCAAACTACGTATACGAATATACACGCCCAATATCTCTTGATATCGTCGTTATTATTATTATGTTCATCGTTGTCGAAGTCAAAAACTATGGTCAAGAAAATAAGCGACATATTATTATATAAGTAACGCTTTTAAAAAATATATAATAGTGCATCCGGAAAATTCTTCTCGGCGGTCAACGCTCAGCATCCCTTGCCCTCACTAGGGCTTTTAAGACGACTTCTACTGACGCGTTGCCTGTCCTTGCTAGAGTGCTTCCGTTAGACCTGCACATTCAAGTCTGTGGTGCCACGACTGCCTTGCTCGGGGGTCTCGGTCTGGAGGTTGGCGGTATCTTAATATCGCCGCCTTCAGGTCTTGGATCTATTAGCCACTCCAAAAGTTATTGTACGCGATCTGGCGTATGACACCACGCTGCGTTCATGACAGGGGCGATGGACCACCTTTTCCAAGGGCAGACAAACGCATTTGTTGATTCCTAATATAAAGTGGCGCATTAAGATAACCAGATTGACTCCAGACCATTGGACTTCTCAGATCTTAACCGGACACGGTGGTTTTGCCTCCAAGCTCTGTCAGCTTAGCTTAGCCTAATAGAATCTCCGACTTGCTTATGTGGCGAATTCATCCCATCCTCTAGGAGTGCCCCCATATGTCGGTTGAAAGGGAAGAGTTTCTCAAGTTGGTCCGACTCTCAGTTGGACCGGTCAGCCATTGCGACTTGGTATCTACGAGGGAAAATTTCTCAGCTTTCAAAAAGTTTGCGGCATTTTACGGCGAGCGAGAAGGTTTTTTCTCATCCAGAATTGAGATTGAATTTCTATCGAAGTATGGATCACGCACACTCTAGTGCACGCCAACCAAGTTCTTGGAAAATTTGAAGAGCGCCTATCGTTCGTTATGCCACTGCATGGCGGTTGGTGGAGGGAAAAGCAACTAGAAGTGGTGCGATATAGAAGAGTACAAATACACAAACGTCACTCAGTAATTAATAATAATCGGCAGTGCAATAGTTAGATGCTCCTTCAGAAGCGAGTAAGTCTTAATGGGGTGTTTAAATTCGGCGCACGCCTCATTCCGGAATGCGACCCGAGAGATCTTTTTGCACAGCATCCGAAGCCAGTTGCGATTCCAATCAGCTGGGATCCCCGATAACACGATATGCAATGGGAATGACCGCGTTCTGATGCGTTTAGATCGATAAAGGCTGCTTTAATAATAAAATTAATTTATTTTATTATTACTTATACTTTTGAATCTTTGTATCTTAAATACTTTCTTAAACATGTGGTACCTAATTACATGTAGTGTTGGTTCTCAGTTGATAAAAACTTTCAACAATTTTAAGCTCAATAATACTTATAAATTAATATTATTATTATTGAAAGCCCAACATACTTATTATTTAAAAACAATGGATACCTCTCCACGTTTAAATATCCAGATCATAGAGGTAATAAATAAATCCAGATGTTAAAAATGATTTTAGCCAAGGAAATTCCTCATATTATTGCACTAATTGAATCTGAAGAATTGAGATATTTTATGCACAAAAACCGACATTTTCAACTTGTTATATTAGTATAATGAGTATAATGACAGTTACAGAAACTTTCTATATATATGATAATCACATTAAAAGAAATAAACATATCGTCACCATACTATTAAAACCTCGTTAGTAGACGTTTAAGAATAATGTTGAGGGGACGGAAAAAACGTAAGAAAAACGATATTTTAAACACCTCTCTAATCGATGAATCTGCTAACACTGGTTGTAAAATAGGAGGTTTTAATTCCATACGTGAAACCACGAGACCTACGAGTTTGTAAAATTTGTCGATAGATGGACAGCATTAAGTCTAGAGAACCGAGGTTTTGATATGATTCAAAATGTTTTTTTGTTTAAAACTTTTTTCTATAATATCAGACGTACGAGGTCTTAATAGTAAGGTGACGATTTCCAAATAAATAATATTTTAAAAATCGTATTTTCTTGGAAAATTATTACCTACTTTTTCCACAACTATGTACTAATCCATCAAATGAAGTTACTTAAGGCCCTTATATAATTTTTTTTCGACCATGTCCGATCCTAATAGGATCATATGGGCCTCCACACAGTAGAGGTTTGTATTAACAGTTTTTGTTTTTTACGAGAAATGGATATCAGCCACTTGCACAACCTATTAGGTCCATACCCTGACTTACACACAAATTGAAAAACAATATGTGTAATTGCCAGACCCAGTATTCGAACCTGGGACCCACGGTGTGATAGTCTAACGCTTAAGCCACGCGGCCACTGTAGGCGGTAATTATATAATATTATATTACGTAATTTAAACTTTATGTTTATAATATTATCAAAATACTGTAAAACTTGTCGAGGCATGAGATTCTTGAAATCTATCGTCTATGTATATCTATAATTAACTATGGTATATCGGTGATTCCGCATAAGGATTTGTGGATATATTTACGTCATCTAACCTGAATAGTCGTGAAGGTCAGCAACTCTCTCGGCTGAAGTTAAAAAACCTAAAAAAATACGACTACACTAAGTTACGTTTTCTGTCTTTGAACGTTTGTCTTTCGAGATATTTGGACATTAAGGACCCTCTGCTTTGAGGACAGCTAAAGTTACCGGTCGATATAACGGATGAGTGCCATTTACGCGCGTACCTATGATAGCAAATAAGTATACAAATGCAAATGCGATTACTGTGTTAGCCACAATCAAACTATCCAGGGTTACCCTGGGAAATATATTATATGCTAAGGGACAGTTAATGTATTAAAAAAATGTATATATATTATTATAATATTTTTTTTATATTAATAACCATGCCCTTGCTTTTTCGGACAAGGTGGTTGGGTGGGTTAGTTGCATTGATGTGGGGCTAATTTGGTTTTTCCATTTATATCTTTAATTTTCTTTATGGCCATGATTAAATATTTTGTGTAGTGTTCTTGTGTTGTCCTATTGCTTAGAACTTCGTGAGGATTTTGGAGGTCAATTTCATGATTAGGCTGTCTACACCAAGTCCTGAAAGTCCATCGTTCCCTTTCTAGTATAGGGCAGTCGTTGATGACATGCCACACAGTTTGAGATGTGTTGCCGTCAAATGGACAACAGTCATCATCCCTCAATTTAAATCTTTTTAGATAAGCTCGCACCGCTCCGTGGCCTGTTAGTGTGTGAGTTCGTGTGATATTTTTATGTTCCTGGGAAGAGATAAATAAATTTCTGCGTTATTGATCCTGTGCGTTTAGCGTATTTATCAGCTTCCTCGTTTCCGGCTATCCCTGTGTTATTATATATTATATCACGTTACAAACAGTCGAGTACGGACACAGCAGCCCTGTGATAAAAATGATTACTAAGAGACGTTTCACGTGGTTGGGACATGTGACATTCCGTATCCTTGTAGTACAACCTCAAAGATTCCGTCGCCGTGGCCTCACCCTACAGCGGTGCTACAAAAGCGATATACGTGGTGCAAGTCTCACATGGCTGGAGGCGCGAGAAGTGGCGCGACCTTGCGCTTGCCCCGTGCCCCAACACTGGGTCGTGTCAGTGTGAAGTATATAGTAAGTAAGTAATATAAAATATGTATTTGCTCTTTCGTCATTTCATATTCTTGTCATTATTGTGTATCTAAATTTAATAAATAATATAACTCTACCACTAGAAGCATATTAATAATATTCCATTTGTGATATTTTTTGTTTAGTTATCAGACATATGAAATTTTAACTATGACCGCTTGCCTATTTAACAAGTATAATAGGCGCCACTACAAGGGTATCCATTTTTATCTGCAGTATCTGAAATGTAAGCTGCTATAAATGATATAAAATAATAATTACCATTTACTTAATAATAAAACAGGATATATATCTATACTGATTTATTTTATTTTGGTTCAATCAACAGGATCATTCACAGAAAAATAAGTGCAATATGAGATATAAAATAAAACAATAAGTGACGGTCACAAAAACAGGCTGACGCAGAAAGGATAATTAAATTAAATAATTAATACAATTATGAAAAATACATTGGAGAGCTATTAAAAAAGATTAAAAGAGAAAAAAAGGTTGTAATAATAAAACAGGAGATCTATATTGATTTCTTTTATTTAGGTCAACCAACAGGATTAATCACAGAAGAATAAATACAGTATGAGACATAAAATAAAACATTAAGTAACGGTCCCAATAACAGGCTGACACAGAAAGCATAATTAAATCAAATATTAAATACAATTATGAAAAATATATTGGAGAGCTATTAAAAAAGATTAAAAGAGGAAATAAATGTTTTACTATAAAATACAATCAAAATATTAGTCGTCTAGTTTCAGTGTGTGGTGTTGGAGAAACTTAATAAAAGAGGCAAGAGAACTAAACAGTTTCACTCGATCACTATGATGATACATAGTTCTGCAAGGTCGAGCCACCGGAAAATAGTAACCTAGAACTACCACGAGGTGGCTTATCTTAATCATTGACTTATAGTTATAAACAACCCACTACTACACGGCATACTGAAAATGAAAATGAAAGAACAACGATGACCTGGTAGAGGGAAAACATTCCATCCAAGGAAGATCCAAGACTCGACTAGAATTAGAAGTCAAAGATCTGATTCACGTCGCGGTTGATAGATATATTTTCAATAAACGTCAGGAGGAACTAAAAAAAAAAAGTGCCCACCACCACCCGTCATATATGCACAACCGTGGATATGCACGGCCGCTTTCTATGACGCTTTAAACGTGTCTGAAAGAAGTGATTTTAAGTGCTCATTCCGTCCCGAGACGGAGCCGCACGGGACTGATGCTGCAACCATGCACCGTAGTGCTTAAAGAAGAAAGTTAAGAAAGTTTTTTTGGACTGGCTCTGCTGTCCGCTGACGTTAAGCGCCTTGTGTACCCGCACACTGAGTGTCACGAATTGAAATGGATGAGTCTACAGAAGAGTCGGGACTATCCCGCTCCCCATACGACGCTGCAAATTTCTCAAATGCCGCAAAGTTGGCCTCGGTTGCTACCAGATCTCCATGACCAATTGGGCCCGTGTGAGGACGGACCCTGGCAAACAGCTCCGCTCGTTCGAATTCCATAAGCGGGCAATCCCAGAGGATGTGTTCAACATCTTGGTGGTCATGCCCGCAGGTACAACCCGGCCCATCTACTATCAAGCCAAACTCGTGGAGTCAGGAGGAACTGTTATAACCAGAGCGTTGGAGCGGGAGCACAGAGCACAGGAGCAATTGGATTTTACCCGGTGTAGGAGCAGAGCCGGAGCAACGAAAAATTGTAGTGCTCCACTGCTCCGGATGTTTTTTTATCACTAAATTTTCAACCTAAAATCCAATGAAAATATCATATTTGACACACCGGAAATAGTATATTTTGACACTTTGCAACACTGGAATTATTTGAAATATTGCCGGGCAAATAATGAGAGACGATTTGCTGGCGCAAATATTGTTTAATAGAATTAATAATGAAAATGACGATTATTTTAAAACTACTTATTTTTTATTTATTTTTAACATTTGTATACATATACATAATACTTATTAAAACTTTTTACCCGGAGAGTAGCAGACCCTGGAGCCGGAGCAAGTATTGGGTCTGGAGCGGAGCTGAAGTGGAGCGACTAAAAAAAAGACCCGCTCCAACACTCTGGTTATAACTAGGGAGCGGATTTATATGCAACAAAAACATGATTATATGCATGCACATATGCACTTAAAATCATTGAAATATGCACTAAAACCAAAGAAATATGCAATTAAAAATTGACAATTTTATGGAAAAATATTGTTAATACCCACTTCACCCAATATTACCGATAAAAAATCGAATAACAAATTAATAATCTTAAGCAATATAATACAATAACATAAAAACACAAATAATCAATATAAAGTTAATCAATTACAATTTTCAAAATAGTTTGTTTACAAGTAGGTAGGTACAAATAATTGAACAAGAAATGTAAAATGAAAATGTAAACTATTGAAACTAAACACAACTTAAAAAAACAAAAACGACACACTTAATTATTCCTAAATCTAAATACTATTTGCTGTTTTTTGTCCGAAAAAATAAGTTACAATATTCTCAGGCGTTAAATTTTCCGCATATCTGTGAGTATTTTGTTTATATGCGGAAAATGATCTCTCAACGTCCACAGATATTATAGCGCAAAATTTAAACACAGGTGCCAGAGTTGACTTTACTTTTTCTGATAAATTAATGAAATGCTCGGGGATGCCATTGAAAATGCAAGTGCACCTACCTGATTTAGTGATGTTTCGATAAAATTATAAATGCAAAAGCCCTAAAATATGCATTTATTAATGAAATATGCACTAATATCTCAAAAATGGCAATAAAATGAACCAATAAAATTTTATTTTGGGATTCTGCGTTCCTCATATTTGAGACGTTAGAGCATATTTGAGATATTAGTGCATATTTCATATTTATCCGCTACCTAGTTATAACAAATAAATAAATTGAAATAAAAGAAAAACACCAAAATAAATGCTAGATAATAAAAAAAAAACAGTTTCGCGTCGTAGAGTTAATATTATGCTCCGCCTGGAGCGGACTCCGTATAAAATACGATGCTACGGTATCTAAGATTTTAAGCTATGATAGGATACCTGTTACTTCAAACATAGCCGAGTAAATGATATGTTTTTTCAATCATCTCAAAATGATAATGTGCCGCATATTTCTTTATCTAAAATTGGTATTGGAATGGACTGAACACGTTTATATTTCATTTTGCTGATGGCTTGATTATATTAATATATGTTTCATCAAAAACATGTAAACCTGTTCTGTTCATAATAAATTAACATAATTCTATATTTTTTTACATAAGTACAATGCATAATTTTATGTGACTAATTAAAATGTAAATCAATTAAAAATCAGTAGCAGTTTCATTAATGAAAAAAAATATAATGACACAGTTTTTTAGAAGTATAATATTAATTATTATACTCGATCAAATAAATCATGATTATATTATATTATCGTATAATATACTAGTTCTATACAGCTAACTTGACAAATTACCTAATAGGTATAATATGTTAATTATCTTGTATTATCTGTAACAAATGAGAGAAATCATATGAAAATATGTAAGATACTCGTAGAGCAAGCCAGAGAGAATACGTATAAACTCAAATTCTAAATTTGAAAGTTCGTAGGGTTGTGAAATAAAATAATAATTGACAGTGCGATAATAGCATATCAAATGATTAGAGTATCGAGATATTAGTGTGTTATCCAAAAGATTTAACATAAACATTATGGATGAGGAAGAACCATCAGCTAAGCGTTGCCGTTTGACAAATTGATGAGTTCATCGATAGCATACTCGGCAAAATCAGGAGACTATACAAAGACTCCATCAGACTGATAGCTCACAGACAATATATTAATTGAGTCTCCAAACACCAGAACATACACGTAAAGGTATGAAAAAGAGAAGATAGAAAATGAATGAGAATGTTGACAGGTGGTACTGCCACCCGATAATATTTGCTATTTTAATAATAACAACCTTTGCTTAGAACTGATTGGTGAGTTAAAGACTCGAATCCTTTAATTATATAAGATACTAGCTGACCCGGCAAACGTTGTTCTGCCATATAAATTATTTCTAGTGAATATTTTGGTTGTTAAATAAAAAATAACGAATGTATCGTAAGTGTGTGGGGATGGGATCTATGACAGAAAGAGGAATAGAGCGCTGTAGACGATGACCGCCGATAAAAACAAAAAAACATCAACCATTCATTTTCTCAATTCAAAATGAGTAATGATGTTCATAATGAATGAAATACCTGTGACAGGATCTCGTTGTTTAATGTTTATGCAATATCCGTCTTGTCCCTTCCAGAAAATTAGTGGATATTGGAGAGCGTCGTATGAATGGTGTATGTCAGCGATGAACTCCAGATTATTGTTTCTTCTTCGAATCACGATTTTTCGCGTCGATGTGCGGTCGTCAACCATGATTCCAGCAATGTCGTCAACAGCAGGCGCATTGAATCGATGCACGTGCCCTCCAGCTGGTGTTTTTATCAGGATTGATGACAATAGCGTGATTGTCACTTTGCAATTTGTGCATGTGTGCTTTGAAGAATTTCAATAATTCATTGTGCTCATTAAATAGGGCGTCCAGTTCGCCGACGATGCGCCTGGTATTAGGCAAATTGAGGTTATTGTAGCCGCAACGTGCATCCACACGATTGATGTCCTCAGCGCCCATGAAGTAGATTTGTAAAAATGTATGTGGTTCGTTTGGCATTGGCAGCAATGAGCCTACTTTGTGGTATACGTCTTGGCCTTTGATTTTGAACGTAAAATGGAATTGTTTGCCATTTGCCGCAGTATTGTGAACTATTTCTGTTGCTCCGAACGAAGTCATTTGGAAGCATGAATTGAATGTGCGAATGGACTTCAGGAACAGGTTTGAATCTGGAACCGTGCCGATGAGCAAGCCGTTCAATGGTTTGGTGGTATTTCAATTTCAGGTAGTTGCACTTTTCCTGATGCGCAACACATCCCGGCTGACTCATGTTTGAATTTGAGCGTATGACAATGGGGACATTCTTTGTCCATAGCACCAATCAGCACTTTCGGATGAGCGGAATATTCAATATCTGGCTCGTAATCGAATGCGAGACGAAGGAACGAAGCGGATGTAAATGCTCGATGTAATTGTTGGCGTTGTCGGTCATTTGCTCTGCGTGTGTTAACTAAGAACCGGTGCGCTTGGCTCCGTTCCAATTGTCGTTGTTGATTTCGTTCAGCTCGTGCCTCTTGTGATTGAGATGCACGCAATTGCGACATGCTCACACGCACGCTTTTGTTATCTTGTTGGATTTGTTCGTCCGTTCTTTCTGCTCTACTATTTTGCATGTTTGTTGCTTTATTCGTTCGACGGCCCAAATGGCCCCCCTTGCGTCTTGCTGGCATTGTGCACTGTAATACACGCACACAAAAATAGATAAATTAAAATAAATCATACAAAATTTTGCACGCACTGCGTTGTGATATGCCAAATGAAATGTCAAAATGACGCGACGCTTCTCTTGAATTCTTCTCGGATGTAGCGCCATCTGTCATTCAACAACATAAATAATTTCTTTCTGTTTGAAATACGAACGACGGTTAAATTTGTTCATACAAAAATAATAAAATCGCGATTAAAAAATGGGAGGGTGGGGATAGGAGAGTGAAAATTTGGGATTATAGGTATTTTTTGATGCAAAATAATAAAAAAAATACAAAAAAAATACAAAAAAAAAATTAAAGAAAAAAATTTCTGGATAGAGATACCCTAATCACCTAGCGGTATGAAATATACTTGTTGACCTATTCTCATACCTAACAAATATACATAAAAAAATATATAAAAATCGGTCGAGCCATTTCGGAGGAGTTCGACCACAAACATCGTGACACGAGATTTTTATATATATAGAGATAATGACGCGGACCCAACGGGTGTCTTAAAATATGTTTTTAATCTATTATAATCCACTACACATATCCATATCTTCCGAGTTGGAGCCGAAATGATGCTTCACACTTTTGTTTTTTTTATTATTTATTTATTTTATTATATTCATAGTTGCCACAGATGTCTGTTCTTCAAGCCGACCAGATTCCGGCGTCCTGGAAGGCCACTAAATACAATCTACAGAGTGTATACGGCGGAGCTACGGGATGCTGGTTTGACCTGGAATGAAGCAAGAAGACTGGCGAGCGACAGGGATTCTTGGAGGCGCCGCATGATGTCCATAATATGCTCCAGTTAAGGGGCGGCTATGGCAAATGAAGAAGATGTTCATAGTAAAGACTGTACATACACAAGCTGACAATATTATAAAAATGACAAAGTAAAACTCGCCCATTACATCTTGGAAAATCTTGGTAATGAAGCTGTTTCTACCACAACAGCACCTGAAAACAACTAATGAGAAAATAAACTAAAATAATTGTAATATTTCTTTATAAGTAAGGCTAGCAACTGTTGTTGTCAGTGGTTTGACCTAGCTATTTATAAGCATTCACTGAAGTTCATAACAAATAAAACTATTATTTTATAATAGAACTTAAGCATAGTTTTGATAGTAAGTAGTAACTAAAAATATGTTAGGTAAAGCCTCAATTACATTGAGCTTCTTTACGAGTTGTTTATTGGCGAATTTAAAAGCGGGCGATTCAGCTACTGCGATTTGACGATTACACACAAAACTTTCCATTCGCTGAGAAGCCAACAAGCCAGTGACTATTTTGACAGAACGTAGTTGGTTTTTTTACCGGGAGGTTAGTACTGCGCTCTACTGCGCAGACGCAGTAGGCCCACACGCCGGCGTGTAGCGTGTAGCGTGTAAATTTGACCGGCTTTCAACTTTTCTCGGTAGAGTGTATACAACCTGATTATTAGCTTATTCGATGATTACACTGGGCGACTTTACACGCAGATTGTAAATTCGCCAATAAACAGCTCGTAAAGAAGCTCAATGTAATTGAGGCTTAAGCAAGTGTCTATCAGTGGCGTGCGATCAATAGATACTGCAGATATGAAATATCCTCCTAAATATTTCATTAATCACCATATACTAATATTATGTATTTATATCGCAAATTTATGGGCTTAATTTTACCCAACTATACTTTTACTAAATAGGTATTATATTATGTTAAAAAATGCTTGAAATTTTCACGGTTGGCTATGGCTAACGTTATATACCTACGTATTTTATAATATCATTCTCAAATCTACCATTCCACAATACTAAAGACTATACAAATTCAATGGCTATTTGCCATAATTCAATTAATAATAAAAAAATGTAGCAAATAGTAGGTAAGTATACATTTTTCCAACAGCATCCCTACATGCAAAAATTCAATGCACGCTACTAGTGCTTACCTACATGTATGAAACATTTGAAGATTGCATCATATTTCAGGATATTGACGTATATGGTTTATTGCCCCCACATCCTGAAGCGGGCCCCAGGCCAGGATCGATATTGTTAAATGCAGTGTGACACTCAACAGAAGCATTTTCCAAATAGTGTTCGAGGTAAAATTAAGAGTAGGTATTCAATATATTTTTAGCGGTTTTTTAATACATCTTCTTGAATTATGGAGTTATCGAGTATCTATACAAAACTATCAAAACTTACATTACACAACCATAATATTATATTTATAAATGTCAATAGCGTCCAAGCGACATAACACGGCAGGCGACTTTTTTTCTGTTAGAGCAAATTTGTGATGTGCGTTTATCTCATTTATCTGGTCGACTCACCACACCACGCCGGGCCCCGTTGAGCCCAAGCCATGATTTGATTGTTCTAATATTATACATATTGAATTTTTTCAATCCATGACATTTAAACAAATTTAAATAATCATTTCAAATTTTGACAATTAATAATATAATATTATAAACTATTTTACATCATACTAGGAAACACACAGCATCGTCTTTAATTGCTTATATGACATAACTGGTGTTTATATGTGATTCAATACTATGATAAGATAACATTATTCGAATAAGAAAGTATGTAGTAAATGGCATATGATGGCATGTTGGTTTCGGTGCAACTTGCAGTGCAGCGTAATCCTGATCGATTCCCACCGACCTTCTAAGACGTGCGTCGTAAACACAATTGCAGAGAGTAATGTCCCCAGCCGGTTCTCGATAACAGAGCCGAATCAAGAATTCTAATGAAAATATAACTACCTATTTCTTTTACTGTTAATTATCTACCAATAAAGGTAATGAATATCAGAAAGGTGGGTAACTTTATCTCCAAGCATCTATGAGTACATACTCCTTCCATATACCTACGTTTTCCGTAAATCTTTCCAGTGGTTTTTTTCTAGCATATAATCAAATTTCTACCTGTAGTTTTTTCAGTGAAAACTTAGAGGATAAAATGGATTAGGTAAGTAAACGGCAAATAACTATTACCTATTTGTTTTATACAAAAGCTTTCAGAAATCGTTGGTAGCCAAAATAATACACAGTGTACGCAATTCATGGGTTTGGGTCAAAATCCCGAAGGCCGGAATCCCGAAGACCGAAATCCCGAATGCTGAAATCCCGAATGGACGAAACCCCTAAATCCCGAACGCTGAATGGCCGGAATCCCGAAGGCCGAAATCCCGAAAAATAAAAAAATACAAACAGTAATAATTGCGCAATCTTATCACTTATCTTGTTTCCCCTTTGGTACGGGACAAGTTTGTGTGGGGGGTGGAGGGTGGAGCTACGCGCTGCACCGGGCTTTGGCTGCGCCTGATGCAACAAGCACAATACAACATCCATGCTAGAAGGTTTATCGCATGCGGAAGAAGAGCAATTGTTGACGGATTCTTGAAAAAAAAATATAAGGAGTGTACTTTAACATCATACTGGTTGCAAATGCAACATGTGTATCCAGTTTTAACAGAGAAAGTTCTGAAATACATCTTACCCTTTCCAACTTCATGTCTATGTGAAGTTGCTTTTTCAGAATATTTGTAGACATTAAGTCAAAAAAAAGAAACAGGCTTATGGATGTGGAACCGCATCTCAGATTAAAATTAATAACCAGGGAACCAAATTACGATGATCTGTCGTCTCAACATAAACAATTTCATACTTCTCATTGATAATAATGAGTGTTATTTATAATATAACTTTTATTTATTTTATTTATATTTTATTATGAATGAATTTTATTATTCGTTTATTATTATTTTGTTTATGTACTAAAAAAAGGAAAAAATTAGCATATTTTGATTGTCATTAAAGTATATGCATATTTTTTTGACGAGGGGTACCTACTCAGTGTTACGAAAATTATAGAAGGGGTACACAGATATCGAAAGTTTGGGAAACACTGACCTACACGATCGATAGTGGAGAGAAAAAAATAGTTTTACTTATGACGCCTGTGCTTGTCACACATTCGTTTTTTGAAATAGGTACCGATTCATCTCTGGTCGAATTGGTTTCGTTTTTTTAAACGCATCGTCAAAACGAGTATGGGTAAAATCGCGAGCTATCAGTTCGCTAACTTCTATGCATTTATACATTCTTCAAAGACTTTATTGTCATATTATACGATATTTCCATTTTTTTTATTAATAATTCAAACCGCATACAAATAATGTTTACGATACGATTACGTAAAAAGTAGGTACTTTTAAAATTATGATCGTACCTGATCGTTCATTTCAATTATCATAAAACAGTATTATTTTGATCAACAAACATGCAATAAATCTCATAACACCGCTACATATTCGAAAACAACTTACGGTTATTTCGTTTAAAACATTCGATCATACTTCATTATGTGTTTAACATAAACAATCAACAAAAGCAAATATACGTAATTTAGAGTACTCAAAAATAGCTATTCGAAAAATATTTGTAGGTAACTTACCTAACGGGACCTAGCAACCTGCATCCATCGGTTTCAGGACAATGTATTTAACCAATCAAACAATCGATGCAATACTAATTACGCCGAATTTGTCTAATTTCGCCTATTGCGTCCGAGTTTGTCTAAAATTCTGTTAATATTCGTGACAATCAGAGGGTTAGAGCCAGGGCTCGAAATGGAACGGAACGCACCGGAGCGCCGTTCCGGCTCGTGAAATTTGTAAAATTATTGCTCCGTCTCGTGGAAAAAATATGTTGACCGTCTTAGCTAGATAGGCAATAGAATAGAAAATCTGACACACTTATTTTTATAAAATACACATACGATTTGATGACTATGTAAATATCTTCAGAAAATTTGACGAGCGCTCCGGTTCGTAAATTTTTTCCAATTCGAGCGCTGGTTAGAGCGGACCCTTTTTTCAGTTGCTCCGCTCCAGCTCCGCTCCGGAACCTAATACTTGCTCCAGCTACACACCAGGTTCTGCTCCGCTCCGGGTAAAAAGTTTTAATATATATTTCATATATACAAATGTTAACAATTATAAATCAAGTAGTTTTGAAATAGGGTTCATTATTCGTCCTTTTCATTGTTAATTAATTATAGTAAACAAAATTTCCGGCAGCAGTCTTTCATTATGTGCCTCTTCTGTCAAAAAAGTGAGGTTATTTATCAATCGACAATGTTGCCGTATTTCAAATAATTCCAGTGTTTATTTTAGGACGAAAATTTAATAATAAAAAAAACATCCGGAGCAGTGGAGCACTACAAATTTTCGGTGCTCCGGGTAAAACCACATTGCTCCACCGTCCCTGTTCCGAGCTCCGCTCCCATGCTCTGGTGACAATCACTCAGTACAATATATTCAAACGTATATAGTTATTAATACACAGTGAGATATGATGTCTTTTCAAACTTTAGTTTTAACTTACTTGCACTAACTTTGGACCGACTAGATGACAAATATTGACGTTTTCAATTGAATAGAAAGGACCAAAAGCTCTGCTTTATAAGACGACAAAACGTCGCTGTAGGATTGGTTTGTCGAATAGACCAAATGTCAAATGTTCAGGAGACGAAAAACAAATTTCATAATCCTATATTTAAATACATGAAGGTATTTAAATTGTTGTTTTTACAGCATATGAATGCTGTTGTCGTTACAAAGCAATTTAAAGAAAAGGATAGTTCCAACTATCAACAAAGCAATTTAAAGAAAAGGATCATTTTGCATTGAAAGGTCGATTTTAACAAAAACGGATATTCTACAAACCAATCCTATAGCGACGAAAAGTAGAGCATTCCCCAAATTTTCATCCAAGTAAAGATCCATTATAAGCATAGCAGATGCTGCATTTCGTGACTTAAGAACCTCAATGATTGATACAAGTTCAGCTCCATTGAACTGAAGCAGATGATAATACAAAAATCGCCCTAATGGCGGCCGACCTCTATTAGAAGATGACACAAAAACTTTTCAGTGAAATTATTGCTTTATTCGATAAAATTATAAATAATACACAAGAGTAAAGAATGTACTTATTATTCATAATCGGATACAAGTAATTTGAAATGCCTCATTAATATACATATTTTAAAAAATATATTTGTACCAGGACTCGAACATGCATTCATCGGATTTCAGCCAATGCGCTTTACCAATTAAATAATTTATACAATAAAAAATTTGCCAAAATATACTACGTTAAATTTTGTTAATGCTATACTTCAGTTGAGGCATGGTCTAAAAAGATCGTGGCTAGGCGATGCGCGGATTGTGCAAATGACGCGTACCGAACGAAAATAATTTGTCATAAAAATCCAACGTGCGTCCATTTAATATTATGTTTATTGTTATATGACTAATAATAATAGTATATTAATTGACATTTTTTCTTTTTTAAGTACATACGTAAAGTTTTTTAGTCGTCTTCCCACGATTAAAGAATATTTTCATCCGACGCCATTACAAAACAAATCGACGTGCGGACACCTCAACTGTCTGTGTCCGATTGGCAACTAGTGAGAAATTTCGTCGCACCTACTGTTGAAAATTATTTGCCGATTCACTGAAGTACGCTCTTAATTTTATCGTAATTATATAGGACGCACGTTACTCAATTGGTAAAGCACATTGGCGCGAATCCATTGGATGCGAGTTCGAGTCCCACTGAAAGTTAAGTACGCTCTTAATATCGGTTACAATATTTAAAGAATTTTAAAACAAGGCATTATTAATAATATTATGATGTCTCCAAATCTCAGTTTTAACGTACGTACTTGGACGTGTTAATGTGTTTTTATTAAACTTATTAATATCAACACGTAAAAAATAAATACTACAATTACATATTATTATACATAACACAACGGATATTATAATTATAATAGCTAAATATTCACAAATTAACAACACACCTTGTATGCAAAAACTGAAGAAAAAAAATCAGATGTCAAACTTTCATAAGGTAGGTATAATCTTTTATTTTTCTCGGCTCATACAAATAATAAGGGCATTTCTTAGCCTATAAATAATTCATTTCACGAAAGCGACCAAATCTCAGACAATGCTTACAATGTATTTTTTCAACTATACTCAAAAAAATATTATCAAACTTGATTTTCGACATTATAAGATTTTGCGTTGTACGCTCTAAAAACGTGACATTTCTTGTCAGATTTATTTGTTGTGTGTATTTTCTACGTGAAAAAACTAACAATAGTAAGAACTGTGTAAGTTGGTACTTTTGTGGACAGCCGCGTCCACGTTAACACCGCGGATATTTTTTTGTTTACTCCTTTCTTTTCGGGGCCGTCATAACATATTTTAACGCCCTTAAAACATGCCCTTAAATTCTAGTCTTATTATCGTGATAATAAAGTTTTACGTCGACATTTTCACGTGCGTGCTTATAATTTTCTAAAAGGAAAAATTAAATGCATTTTACTATAAATTTATAGTATTTTAAAGTAATTTCATATTAAAGGATGGTGGTGGTTGTAGCAATGAAAAATTATTGAGAGAGCAGGTGACTTTCATAGTGGCAATTACTTTGTCAGAAATAATGACATAAACATATTTATACCATACATATTGTTCACAATTGAAGCAAAATAATTACAAGATAAAAAGAACTTTTTATATACAACGTTTTTAAATTTTCTGTGGAACCATATATACTTGACTTGACTAGCTTAAACGATCAAAAAAATTTGTACTTGACATGTCATATTGATTTCCATAGTAACGCACGTATATATTAATAATTTTGTTGCTAGGACCCCAGAGCCCTAGCAACCAATAATGGTGTCGAAATAACTTTTCATACAAAACAGAATTAACTGAAAATGAATTCAATTCTACTTAAAGATGGCTAAAAGTATTTTTAAAAAAATGCATTGACATCGTGTTCTGACATATTCTAAAAGTTTCAAATGTCTAGCTAATCGAGAAGTTAGTTGAAAATCGATTGCAAGATTTGTACCGGACAAACAACCACCGGACAAATAAGAATACGAGCTAAGAAAAACGTTGTAACGTTGTAAAAATCAATCAAACAAAGAAAAACCTTTCAACCTGTGTTTATAACACTGTAACATTTTTAATTTTATTACAAATAAATACACACAATAAATAGTAATTATTTATAAAATATAACAATTATTGTTACCCTAATGATAAGGCTCATTCAGCTCACAATCTCAAAGTGGACCTGGTAATCTTCAGTATTCAGGATAACCAACTCCTCTCTAGTCCTCAGGATGTGGCCGTTGTCAGCGAAATGAAAAAAACTTGTCCGATAATTCAACGATTTGTATCACAGATAACATCCAACCGTCAAAGAAGGGTAAGTAAGCCTCTCTCTCTCAGAGGACAACAAAAAATGTATCGGAGTTTGGCTTATCTGCAATCTTCCGCCCTACAAAAGGGTGCCATTAACCGTACGATGCCACTTTTAATATAAATTGAAAACTGACCATCGATTGCGTGGAATTTTAAATAGGTACCAACATATTATTTTGATTTTATATTCCGACAAACTATTTTTTCCATTACCGTGGCTAAAATATATTTTATTACATGTTTATAAACATAAAGTGTATTAAACTTTTAACGTTTCAATATTGTCATATATAAAATAAATATACTTAATCTAGAAAATGTAAGATAAACATATAATGTAAAAATTATATAAATAAAAGTACGGTCAATTTATTAATTTCCCATGTACTTTATAAAGGTCTAAAATTAATAATTTGGTGTACCTTTGAGAGCTAAGCTTGAACACAAACATGAACCTTCCAAAACAACCCGTCCCGCATCACACTCTCTCTTAATCGAGCGTATTACGAGGCCCTGCGTTTGGATATAAAGTATCAGCGGTTGTTTACGCCTAGGAATGACTCAGGAGCAGATACCCAAGACTGAGATCGCCATGCTCCCAAGTGAGCTTTGACTGAGTTTACTGAAAGACGTAGTTTAATAAAAAAAAAAAAGTGCCATGAGAGACAAGAGCATGGAGACTTAACAAAAATAAATGAATTTAAAATAGAAATGGGCTGGATACATAGCTCGAAGAAGGGACAACCGTTGGACAAATTTAGTCATCCAGTGGTATCCAAGAGGTACAAAACGTTTGCAAAGTAGATCTAGAGGCCGCTGTATCGATAAAATGATAAAGTTCTCCAGAAGTACGTGGCAACGCAACGCACATGACTGTTAGAAGTGGAATCAGCTTGGAGAGGCCTTCATACAGCAGTGGATAGATTCAAGCTGATGATGTTGTTGATAAGATACAAAAAACAAAGCTAAAACAATACGTACTGCTAAGCTTGAATAATCTGTACATTTTCATACACCACGCGGCGCCTCCAAGAATCCCTGTCGCTCGCCAGTCTTCTTGCTTCGTTCCAGGTCAAGCCAGTATCCCGTAGCTCCGCCGTATACACTCTGTCGATTGTATTTAGCGGCCTTCCAGTACGCCGGAATCCGGTCGGCATGAAGAACAGGCAAGCCAGGTTGAAGTTCTCTTCTGGCATCCGCAGCACGTGGCCGAGCCAGGTCTAACGTCGCCTCTTCACTCAGCGTGATGAGAGGCTGCTTGGTGCGTTCTCTTATCTCCTCATTGCCCCTAAAATTATACCACCGCATACCCAGTATTCCTCGCAAACATCTGTTTTCGAAGCTCAGTATACGGTTGCTTTGAGCCTTCGTAAGGTGCCATGATTTGCTACCGTAAAGCAGCAACGTCAAAATGCAAGCGTCGAATAGGCGGCATTCGGCGCAGGCAGCGTCGAATAGGATTGCACATAATTACCAATATTCTGTATTTACAATTATTAATAAATACCGAGTTCTGATGTAATCAAAATGTTTTGATTACATCAAAATGATGTTTGTTTTTTTTTAACTTATGACAATATGTACAATATACTCGTATTAAATAGCACAATCTGCGTTTTAAATCACATTTACTAATTGTTGCTTAAATTCTGAACGGCCGTGATTAATATGTCCGCTTATAAAAACGAAAATGACCATTTCATAAAAATGTTTCTTAATTAAGTGACAAAAAATAATTAACTCTCGCATGTTATTTAAAAAATCGGATGCCATTAAAGTCTGTCTCCCATGAGATTATCAGCGCGGTATCAATAAGACAAATAGCTGATAATGTAACCTCATACGATGATCATTAATATCTCTTAAGGTTGCACGACTGCAGGCAATTAATATAAAAAAAACGGACAGTGCAGACAACATCGCGGGCACAAGCTACAAACTTCATGTTGCACGAAAGTCTGCCTTGAGTTTAATTTTCAGTAATACATTTTCTTGCCTTTCTAATAAACATAATAATATTTTATTATAATTAAAATATATACATAATATGTATTGTTTCATTGTATTTTTGCTGAAAACCTTTTGTTGTGACGATTGTGGTTTCTGTAGTTTTTATTGATTTTAAAAGAGAGAATTACTGCCACCTTCCCACCCGTCTTCATTCCGTTCCATTTTCCTTTAGACTTTGGCACTATTGAGGGAAATAGATATTGTCAAATAATTCGAGTATATTATATCTCACACATAACTATATCTTCTTGGGATAGAGATGCGCTTTTTTGGTCTAAATATGAACTATGTTTTCTAAAAAGTGTGATTTATTAATTACGAAATTTAAAGCCCATCCATGACTATGCGGCAAGCGTTTAAAAACTTGATGCTAACTTAATTTAATAAATCTAAATCAGCACTAAAATGACTTTCGATATACTTTTGTAGGGAACTTTAAATGCGGATGGCAGAAAAACTATTGTCATTTGTTTTGTGAATATGTCAAAAAAAAATTGTTATAAATATTGTATTTGAAAGTTGGAACACTGCACATTAGACATGTGTGTGTATTGCAGGCGTCAATTTTATTGTTGGATAATGTAAAATTATATATTTATACAAGATATTCATAATTAAATTAAAGACATTGAACTAATAATTTCTTACTTACTCTATTCTGTCACTACCAGCGAGCGCGCGTAGGTTGCTCTGTGCACAGTATGCCATATCTCGCGGTCCAGCGCCTTGAGTCTCTTACAATTCAATGTAGATCTGTAACGCGTACATTGTTCTTGTAGCAACGCTAGAAGATGTAGCAGTGTCGGCCACGGTGCCAAAATACATGCGGTAGTGTCATAAGGGCTAGGAATATTGCATTCTTGGAAGCAAAGTACATTTGTCATTTTTATAAATTTTTGTTTCAGCTTTTTAGAATACGTACGCAGAATGAGATTTTCACATACAGCAAAACAACATACATTAAAAAAAAGTATCGGCCAACCACGTAAAAGTAGATGGATAATATATTGAATATTCTTCTTCTAAGGTTGTATGAAAACTACTCACGATAAATTTAATTTGCGGGGTAGTGGGTATTTCGTAAAAGCTGTAGTACTAGGGGCAATTTTAATTGATTTTGTTATTAATGTGTTATTTGCATTTGAGCGATTAGCAAAAACATAAATGTGTGCGTCCGTGAGCATTGAGTATACATAAGGAACTATCAATTAATTACCTTTTCTATGGATTTATATGCTTACCAAGGCCTAACTAAAAGAATGAATGTTGTTAACAAAAAACTGATTTTCTTTGAGAAAAACTCTTTTTTTCACCCCATTACTAAATTCGTTGAAATCTGACTGTTTAGTTGGTTTAAAATTCGAATATATATTATGTAACTAACTTAACATATTTTTTCGTGATGGTGATGATTTTTTTTACTAAATAAAAATTCAATTCACTTATAGTGAACTTTACAAATTACAAATTAAAGACGTTCACAACATGATACGAGAAACAAATAAATAGTATATATTTAAAAATATATATATATTATATTCAATATTAGTAAAAGAGTAAATTCAAAAATTCTGAAATACGTGGAAGTACGCCGAATGAGCTAAGTAGAACATATTTTAAGAATATATAAAACAACGTCCACCTAAACCTTATTAGAACAAACAACACTGATGTTCCCAATTTCTATTATCGTTATCAGAGACGCACAGGTCAACACTACCAAGAATGACATAGCTCGCACTTACACTGCAAAAATAAAAGCAGCGGAAAAAGAAATGTCAAACGGTAAAAAATATTGTATTTTTTGGTACAAGTCGGTTAAAGGGAAGCCAGGTGGGAACCACGCTAATTTTTATGGCCGATTTTTGCAAAATTCAAGAATGAAAACCTAACCTAACCTAACCTAACAAAATATAATCAAGTAAATTCATGACTATTTTCAAAATTTGTTTACCGCTGGCTTCCCTTGAGCCGACTAGAACCTTTTTTTATAAACATTTCGATGTCAATTAATTTATTTAAGGATAAAGAGATTCTTGACTCAAAAAAATCGGTATGTGTACTTATGTACGCGCGTTAGAAGTTATACTTCTTTGGCGTAACAAAACTAGAATAACTAGATTCTTTGACTACTAGCTCTTATTTATTTTGTTAAATTACACACTCAAGAAAAGGGACCGTTTATTGGAACGCCGTTGGTTTATTTCTATACACTTTAACTTATATTAGGTACTAAATAATATAATGGTTTCTCGTTGTTTTTATTTTGAAAGTACCAACCTACTGTCAATCTGACGTTTAATAGTTTGCAAATGGCCGACAATAATAAATTCTCTGCCTAGGCAACGGAACAATTCTAAACTATAATATTTTACTGTATAATCATCACGATTGCAGTATCATACTGTGGCGTAAAGGTAGTGCGTTCGGCTGTTAACCGAACAATCGGTGGTTTGAATCCAATCGAGTGCGTTTTTTTTCGTGTGAAAAAATAAATTATATGTTACATGTCACGCCAAAAATACACTCTGATCTGATTTTCCAAACGCGCCAAAAGAAGTATAACTTCAATAAAAACAGAATCAAAGATTACTTACTAATCTAGATTTTATTATTTTAGATTATGCCTGATATCTGTTTATGGTCGTTTTTCTGCTCTCCCTTACTCTTTTCAGATGTGTTACCATATTAAATGTAACCCCTAATTAGATAATATGATTTTAAAAGTTACACATCAAATACCAAACTAGCGTAATGATACTCGAACATCACAATGTCGGATGGATGGTGGGACATCACCAAAACGTTTGTGACTGCGGCCGCCGAAGGTAGATGTCTCTCGTTAATCGATTCCATCGCGAGATAACGAGATGGTGTTAGCAGTCATTAAAACACTTGGTTTTCTTTATTTTTTCGATCGCGATCACATCGCGGGCTTACGCGCCGTAAAGACTTGCGAGATCTGTATCTAACGCGCGAAGCCATTATTGATTACACTTATTTGTATATTATTTATGAATCAATAATAAACCAACGACGTTTAATAAGGGCTTAAACGGCAATAAGTTTGTTTTGAGTGATGTTCAGTTGAGTTGGATTAGGTGAGCAATGCGAAAAAAATAAACGTCATGTACTATTGCATACATGTAATTTTCTAAAGCGATAATTTGACAATTTTCTAAATATTCTAGGGGTATATATCAGTAGCGAATGCTGGAGATAGGTTGTTAAGATCCGCCATAAATAGTGCATATTAAACTTTGTCAGTCACAAGTATTTTTTTTTTATTGAACTAAGACATACAATTATTTACAGGTGGTATTGGTTAGTTTTTAAAAATCAATTATACTCTGCCTAAACCAAACCATAATAGTTTTGGTATATTTTGGCCGATACGACAAGATTGTGCACACTTTTTATTCATACTTATTTACTTTCGCTGGATTAAGAATACATATTACACATATTGTTAGTTTTTTTTTTTTTTAATTCATTAAGCCTTTTCTAACCAAACTATAAAAGATAAAAAATATTATTCTGTCTATAAAATATTCAAAGTTATGTATGATTTAATAGCATAATTTTAGATACTTTATAGATAGACGAGTATTTTTTGACTATTATCTATTATGGCTTGGTTTTCACAGGGTTTAATTTAATTTTAAAAAGTAACCAACACCATCTGTATATGTATATGTATGACTGATAAAGTTTATTGTGCACTATTTATGGCGGATATTAACAGTCTACTTTCACCCTTCGCCACTGGTGTTTATGATATACCATAGATGGCGAACCTATAGCACGCGAGATGATTTTCCATGGCACGCGTTTGAAGAGAGAAAAATACCTATAATAATAATAAATGAAAGATCGCATTATATAAAAATAGCAGGCGAATACTCTTTAGTATAGAATACTTAGCAATACGTTTAATGTGAATATAATTGCATAGGTCGGTCCTCAGACTTTCTGCATCACATATATTATTATCGCACTAACCTCATCAGGCGGCGGGGGATGCCGCTTCGCGAACCTATAATTTTGATCGATTTACAATGCTTGAGACCACAGTATCGAGAAAATGCCTCATATGATCGAAGCAATTCTGGTGCCAATGTATGCGTAAAAAACCAAGCAAATTAATACATTGACAATCAATTACATTTTTACCCACAAAAATGACTGCACCAAGTAAGAAACAAATACTTGGTGAAGCTAGTAGTAGTAATTCTGGCAGATAGTTTCAAAATTAGTGGACTGAAATGTATGGCGTAATTATTAAAAAAAATGATAAAGCTATAAATGTGTGATATGTTCTGTGAGTGGTAGGTATCTAGAACATCATCATTTTTTGGTGGAATTTTTAAAACTATTTTTCCCCGTGAAAAACTGCTAGGCACGTCAGACAGTCGAAAAATACTATTTGAGAAATTTTGGCACGCATACATAAAAAGGTTCGCCATCCCCGTTATATGCTATGTATAATATATTTGATAATCTCATCTTCCACTTCAGGTAATTTTTTTCAATGTAGGTTTCAACAATAAGTAGTTTTGTTATGCTTTAGGACCTTTAGGTTGGATGTGTGAAACGCATTGCGTCAACTGTCCCTACGTGTACGTCAAATAGTTTTCAATTTTTGTAATGAAGTGTCATATTTTTATAATGCGGATTTTAATTCAAAGATGTAAATCTAAAAATTATAGTATTTTTGGCTTATACAAGTACTTAAAATAATATTATAATTACTTACTAGTATACATTATTCGCAGAATCATTCGGTTGGTAACATTTACGAGATGTTGAACAGAAAAATAAAATCAATCAGGTCCTGTCCTACTGACTTCAACATTTACTCCATATACTACTTATAGCCAATACAGCATTTACACACATTCAAATACCGAGACACTCCGTTGTTTGAGTTTAGAGATATACACTTAATTATATGTAATTAAGTATGTTCACTTACGAGTTACTACGAACTGTCATATACACAAATGCTTGTCGAATGCGCGTGGCTTAACTATAATTAAATTTGATCGTCAGTGTCCGTTTGTGTCGTCCATGCTGTCTTATATTTTAGACATGCAGTATCTGGAAATTAAAACAAACATTTAATGCACCAGATAGTTGCATATAAGTATGGGTGCCACGGGTCTTCCAGTGGTCACAGGTCTCTCGCGTGCCACATAATACCGAGAGGAGCGGGACTAGCCCGGACACGATTCTCAGTCATGGGGTCTTGACGAAGACTAAGATGAGGTAATATTCCATGTACTTAAATAATTTGTATTTTTTTCGTTTCTGAGAGGGTCCGTACCCGAAATTTCCCCCTCGTGTGCGAGCCTGCCACATGTCCGTCGTCCAGTTGTCTATTCATCCGATTGTCATGGCGTCCAGTCGGCGGTGCAAAATCATCCCGTTCATATTACAAAACACTAGGTTTCCATAATGTTAGATATAAATAGAGTTAACCCTTCTGAAATCACCGTCGCTAGATGAAGAATGATAGGTTTGATCGAGGAATTCCATGTAACTGCGTCATACCTAGATAGACAAGTCTTGTTTGGTGTTCTCAAAATGATAATATATTCCACAAGTAATTCCACCATGTACCTAATATAACAATGTCATTATTAGCGCGTGTAACTGCGTCATTATTTGATAAACCCTCACGATAATATATTGTTACTTAGCTTATTCTCTTTTGCCCTTCTTTTTTTTCACTTAGGCCATGACAAGTTTTTATATTGAATAACAGGCGTCAAGCTTATATGATGCTTTTACAGATAATCTGCATCGCGGATCGTAGATTTATCTAGTTTCTAGTTTATACAACCTGTCAAGGATCATAGATAATTGGAACGTTACGGAATAAAATGGAGTTAGAGCTATTATAATACTTACAAGATACATTTCGTCATCATCATAATATTTCATCATTGCTCTATTAAGTGATAACCAACGGTTTCCAACACGACTGCGGGTCTTTTGATGGTATCGCTATATTTTATACCATCCAACAATATGTATAAATTGATATTACGTTAGGTTAGGCAGTCATGGCAAGGGTGGCTGCCGCCCGGGTGCCAGCCAAAAATTGCCGTCCCCTTCTCCAAATAAAAAAATTAAAATTTTACAGATTACACAACAAATTTGAAAAGAATAATTTAATGTCATGAAATAATCATTTTTATTATAACAAAAATTATGATATATTTTACTTCTTAAATATAAAATTCTGAAGCGACTTGAAACGATTGACATATTGCATGGGTGATTAATAGAGCATGTGAGCATGCTTTATAAAAAAAATATTTATTATAATGTAAGAAATTTGCGCCTCAGGCGACTTTTTTACTGCCCGTGAAACAAACTCGTGGATTATTTTTGTTTTATAGTTAATTTCAAATTTAAATTTATTCAATTTTTACATACCGTGAACATTGCAAATTACAAATTTAAGACGTTCACAACATGAGATTTAAAAACAAAGAAACAGTGTAAAGATGAAATAAATATATGCAGTATCACAAAAACAGTATGAAAAATAAAGTAAAGTGTACAAAATTATAAAAAAAATATTAATTATATAAAATATAAGAATGGAAGCACACCGAATGAGCTAAGTGGACCATATTTTAGGGATTTATAAAACAACGTCCACCTATACTCATTCTCACGTAGATGGAATATATCAACATCCGAAGCGATTTGGTTAAACAGTTATTGCCCTCCTTATTGGCATCACCAATGGCAGGTTAGTTCTGCTCCTCGGGAGAACAAACAACGGATGCTTCCGATTTCTATGATACTCGTAGTTATTAGGGACACACAAGTCAATACTATTAAGAATGGCAGAGTTCTCATTTACACCACGTATAAGTAGAAAAAAAACGTGGCCAAATATTGATATCTTCTACCATTTAAACTACATTATGTAAGCATACCTAAGAGAAAGTCAGTTGGATAAAGCCATTCTTGTCATTTTGTAATTGTGTACCTTTATTACTCTCATTTTCTGGCGCTTTATGTCGTACAAAGAATTATATATATGCAGAAACGTTATAATGTCGCTATATTTCAAAATCAGCCAAGTCCTTAATAGATGAATAGTAGAAAAACAGCTTTTTGTTTTCTCAAATACACAGTCACAAGGGTGAAAGCTTATAATAATTATTATTTCGAGTATAGAATATTTAAAATTAATAAATTCCACATTTTTATAATGCAGGAATGTTAGAAAGCAGTAGTTTTTCAGCAATTCACAAAAAAGTAAAAAATACCTAACGGTGGACTTGGCTGATTTTGAAATGTAGTGACATTATTTTCTTTATTATGCTATAAAACTGCGTCCGGTTGCCGGAAATAAAAAGGATTTCAAGTTATACACATTTTAATTTTATAAAAATCGATGTTTTTTACAATAAATATTAAAAAATATTAAAACTATGAATTAGTCAAAAATCTCTTAGGTCCAGCATAGAAAACTTAATAAACTAAAGTTTAATAATAAATATGAACATAAAATATAATATGTAATAATAAGATGGGATCCTTTGACAAATTCACATTTTTTTACAATTATTGTAAGTTTATCTTTGACTTAAAATAAAAAAAAATATTTTGAATGTTTCCAGATACATATGTATTAATTAATGAAGTTGAAATTGTAAATTATCGACAAAATGTCTCAAATTGCAAGCTTTGTATTTTTCCGTTAGGTGTCTTTGGTATATAAAGACATCGCCTTAAACGTAGCAGCTATGCATACTATTCAGGACCCACACAGAAATATAGTCTTTGGTAAGGAGACAAAGGAAGGAAAACGTCATCAGGTTCCTTTCAACCCAAGTCACCTGATTCCTTTGCTTTCTTCCCTGAGAGACATAACAGATCGATTGGATTTTGTTTTACTTTTTTTTCAGTTTTAAATATGCTAACAAATGAATGTATGTTATTTTTTTACTGTTATTCTTTGCATTAATGTTTCCCACCATCGTTAGTCGATAAATAATCTAACATGTAAATATATTTTAAGTTTCATACAGTATTGATTGCTTTCCAAATCACAATAATGAAACAAATTCGCAGAGTCGGTTCGTTTAAAAAATATTGGCGCCATGTTTTAAAAACAAACTGCGCCATCTACCTGAGAGATAACATCTCTCGCCTTTCCCGAACCAAATTGCTTATTAATTTCGGTATTAATCCGACACCCCGCCACAATTTTTATTATATTCCTGTGATTGAACGATTAATACGTATTGCTCGAGGCTTATAAAAATACATTTAATATACATTATACTCATTTATAATATCTTTGAGGCAAGACAACAAAATCGAAAGCCAGATACCTAAAATGTTTTTAAAAATGACAGTTCGGCAACAAAGAACGTTTTAATTAATGGCGCTTCAATAAACAATAGACAATCATAATCACACTTGATCATACTACATCGAGATTGACTGATTAGCAAGTTGATACATTCTATGAAAGATATATAACCAATGGCATCAAAAAATATTAGCATATACGGACGATATTGATATCATAATATTATGTAGGAAGGAACGAAAATACTATCAGAGCAGTAACGTCCCGTATGGGTAGGCAGATTGAGCGTCGCTTGGGGGCGACAGTTACCCAAAGGGAGGCAAATCAAGGAGAATCATTCGGTATATATATAGAAATAGCTAGGTACCTAAACTTAGTAATAACGGAAATATCTTTCCATTAAAAAAATCACCTCACTGGTTGGAAAATTACTATAAAAGTTTTAACATGACTTTTTGGTCGGGTTCGCGATGTCTAGTTTACTTCCGTTGTCCTTGGACGTCAAGTTAAGTTCTTGTTGAACAGCAATGATACGTGCAGATTGGCGAATTATAGGTAGGTACATACTTACCTAATTGAAAATTTATCCAAATATGTTTGCCAGTCACTCGCGAGTTTTGGAATTAGTCAGGTGTATTTTTAAATGTAGGTACTTATCTGAAACAGTGGGCTCGTAATATTTTCTATTGAAGCAGAGATGGGATTTAATTTAGATTTAGTGGTATATTTTTTTATCCGACCATGTCCGATCCTAATAGGATCATATGGGCCTCCACATAGTAGAAGTTTGTATTAACAGATTTTGTTTTTTTACGAGAAATGGATGTCAGCCACTTGCTCAACCTATTAGGTCCATTCATACCCTGACTCACACACAAATTGAAAAACAATATGTATACTTGCCAGACCCAGGATTCAAACCTGTGACCCACGGCGTGATAGTCCAACGGTTAAGCCGCGCGGCCACCGTGGGTGTCAAATAATGGTATATATCTTGTTAGTAATGTAACCATACAACACATTTCTTAGATATTGGATTCATGAAAGGATGATAAAAAGTATAGTATAAAAAAAATGTGGCGGCATTTTGGCACTGCCTAGGAGCGGCATTTTGTCTAGGGGCGTCACTGTGTCAGAGAAGTATATTTTGCGGACCTTTCGAAAAATGTCAACACACTAGGATTTTGGAGAAAACCAAATATATGCTTGTATCAGGAGCCTTGTGATACTTTCAGAGCACACCAAAGCGCTTTTGAGAGGGTCGATAATTTCGGGTATCTTTGGTCCTCCATTAATAGTGAAAGTTGACTATAAATCGTAAATTAAAATTGTGATAGGCAACAATTAATGTCGCTTCTGTCAATTGAAGGTGCTACGTTCCAAGGTATTGTACCGACACTTGAAATGCATCTTGTACAAAACAGTAATAACATCAGTTGTCATGTATGGCTCGGAGACATGGTGCATGACCAAAAATATGGAATGTTGAGCTCATTTGAGCGAAGCATGCTGTTAGGTATTTTCGGACTCTTCAATGTTACATATTTAGGATGAAGACAAAGATACAATTACTACATGTACGCTTTATACGAGGGTCCGCACATCGTACAATCCATCAAATTGGACTGCCCTAGATAGAATGGATGGATGAGTCACGCATGATAAAGAAACTGACATTCGGAAATCCGGAAGGCAAACGAAGACCTGGTCAACCTCGTACAAGATGGAAAGATAGTATCGAAATTTCAAATTGGGTTTAAAGACGTGATTATCCTAAAGTGAAGGGAAGCGGCTTTGGATAGATGTAGATGGAGGCAGATGTTGAAGGAGGCCAAGATCAACAACACTACTAAATTGAAAATCAATTATTAATAAACGTAGATTTCTCATAATGGATTTTTGGGTTCCCACCACGTGCCCTTCTTCCTTCTTTCCTCTACGTTACGGGCTCGTCGCAGAGAACATTATCAAGAGATATATGTTAAGATGAAGTGTAGTGTAGGTGTATGAATGCAAACGTCGCTCTAAGAATGCCAAAAGGAATCCGATTAGCTAACAGCAAACATTTCTCAGAGTAATGTTTCAATCGTTACGGCCAGAATCTGCAACGAGCCCGAAACGTTGATGAAAGACGGAGGAAGGACACGCGGTGGAAACCCAAACATTTATTACGATAAAAAACAACCGTGAAAGTCTCAAACATTGTATAACGTAGATTTCTTTTTGGTAACATAAATATGTGTATAAAATATACAAAGTATTGATTGGAAACGTGCAAAATAAAACTGGTAAACATATTCATTTCTTGTGTTACGAGTACATCCACATCATACTTATAAGAGAAACAACCCGCTAATTTGCTATAATGCGTTGAATTTACACTATTTATTTTGGCCGGATCGATTTTCTCTTTGACCAATTTACTCATCAACGCTACATACATTTCGATATCGTAATATGAAAAGTGCGAACTGCAAAAGATTTAAACTTTCTCGTACGTGACTTGACCGCTTGAAATAAAAGTTATCTCGGACGGTTTGCGCACCGACAATTGGTCGACAAGCATTTCCTCCCATAGTTCAATAGTTGGAAATGTTATTACATTCGTGGTGTTGGGTAATTGAGTCGCCAAGAGTAATATTTTGTAATTTTGTTAATTTTTAGTTAAATATACCAAGTGTAATATATATAAATAAAAATAGTTGGGTATCAAAAGTCACTTTAAATCACGTGAAAATCGTTGATAAAGTTGACTGTTGGCGTCATAACTCACATTTTCAATGAATAATGTAAGTTCAGTCACCAAGGCCATTCTAACCAATCAGATAGCTTTATTTCTCATAGTGTGATGTGTGTCTGCAGCCTTAGGAGTATTATATATTTATAAAAAATAATATAAATCGACTCACTCACTCGTTCATATTCAAGGGAGTTAAATACTTTTCTTCTATTTACAAAAAACAGTGCTCCGATGTTTTTTTTTCGATTATCTCATAACCCGATTTTTGGAATATGTGAGTTATGACGCTAGGCAACTCAATTTTATATAATTTAGGAATATAATCAATTGGTATTCGTAATTATGGGCCTACCCCTTCATTAATTTTTCAAAATTTAATATAAACTAATAGTATGTATTGTTAAAATTGTTTATACCTATAATATATATACGTCTGATTATTGGCAGCATATTACCTACCACTGAATGATTGTTACTTTGCAGCAACTCGTTGAATCCTATCTATTAAATTACATGACAACTCAACCGTGGTATACCTTGTGACTACAATACAGTATAAAAAATATATCAAAACTGTCGTCCATTACGACATCTAGACACAATCGCTGATAATAGCAGTCTAGATGAAAATTTCTGAGAACAGAGAATATTCTGAGGGTAGATAATACTATATATGTGTAGGTATTGCACCCTTATCAATCCACAGTTAAAATAAATAAGACTTGACAGGAATGAAATATCATCTTCTCTGTCGTCTCAGAATTGTTCAGTTGAACTGCTACTTTTTGCAGTTTGTGGTGTGTTTGTGCGATAAGTATTTTGAGTGAACCTTAACGCTTCACGCTAATAAGTGATGATTACTCCGCCCATACGCCGATTTAAAACAATAAAGCCTTTTTTAGTAGCAGTTCAGGAGCTGGTTTATAGGGGGTGATATGTGGATGTTTATTAGTCCCCGATGTTATTATTATCTGGTCTGGAAGGTTGCGTTGGGTGTGCGTGATATGGTATATTCTGGACATAGTTGAATAATACACGGTGTTCGTATTTTCATGGTTTTATATTGTAGAATAAAATTCGGATAAGCACGGCACTTATGAAAGACTATCACATTGACTGTATACTGAGTTGGAAGGTTTACATTATATAAATAAAACAAATTTACATTATATAAATTACAGTATATAAAATGAGCATAGACAATAATATGTCAGGTGTAGAGTTGAGTAAACGTCTACATGTTCAAAGGAATGATAAGCCTGGATAATTCTGATGTCATGTCGATGTATGATGTTGTTGAGACCTTTGCCCTGCATGCTTATTGGTGGACTTTCTGCCATCAACCAATCTGATGAAAACACACTGTTACGAATTATTGAGGATTCACCAATGTCTCTTTAGTGACAACGGTTTCTTGGCAATATAATTTTGAGTTGGTGGTGGTATTTTTGCTTATATGATGAGCTTTGAGCTTTGAGAATCGATGTCTCAGCAGAATCTTACGGGTTCATTGGTACGACCGCGTTACAAACACCCGAGTTCGTGAGCAGACACAGCAGCCTTCGGTGATTGATGTAGTCATGAAGAGACGTTTTACGTGGCTGGGACATGTGTTCCGGATGCCGCCAAAGAGTGCGACACTTAGTTCCCTTGTGGCACAGTCTCAAGGGTTCCGTCGTCGTGGCAGGCCCTCCCTCATCTTGCAGCGGTGCTACACGCTGCATGTCTAGAATGGCGGGAGGCGCAAGAGTTGGCGATGGATCGAGGGAAGTGGCGTGAGCTTGTACTTGCTATATGCCTCAATGCTGAGTTGTGACAGGATGAAAGAAGATATAGTATTATAATATCTATGTATATATCTATGTAATATAATAAATCTATGTATATGAAAATATCAATATTATTTAAGCGTGTTAAGCTTGCCCACGCACCGATACATCAAATAATAATTATCATTACCGCGATGAAAGAGATGCATCGCGTGAATTCATGCAGTACCATTTTCGATAGAATAATGCTCGAATTGGCTTAGGGGGGCGCGGGGTGCGGTGCTCGCCGCTCAGAGCTTAGTCTGTTACTGCCACTTAGACAGTAATACTAATATGAAAATACTATTTTCGTGTTACTAACGTTGTCGGGACAGCGACTCTGAGCTAGTCGCAACAGATGTCGAGAGCAACTAAAAGGTGATAGACCTTCTTTCAAGGAAAAAATTACAGAAGAATCAATTTTATAATGAAATAAAAACACTTATAATATTTTATGTTATTAATTTTGATGTTAATAGTAAAATGTAATCCAAATAATCATTTAATTTTATTTTTAATCAACCGCAGTAGGTACCCCCAGATATAATTTCCACGAGCCGCCACTGATGACAATATACACTAATATTTGAATTAGTTATTATTTGAGCAAAATCAAATATCACCGTTAGGATTAATGAACTTTTATAGTAAATGATTACAAAACGACGACTTGTCAGCGTTCCCGATAAAATTGTATAATAAGATGTCGGCTCCATTGTCAACCAATCCTGACGACCTCTACTCGTCGCCGGATGATTTGTGGGCAGTGTCTTCTGATTGGTAATTTCTTCGCTCGTTTCTCAATGGAAATCTTCGGTTCGAGGATCGTTTCGAAATTTTTAATGTCCGCTGGGAATCTTTTATTTTAATTTGCAAAATTTCCAAAATAATGGCTCAATAATCGACCCGAAAAATAATAAACTAACAGAAAATAATTGTTTCTTTATGGTAATTTCAGCAATCTTCGATACATATTAAACCATTGATTTACCATCAGAATAGTTAATGGATTCACCATATAGATTGAGCGTTTAGCTGAATTCTTACATATTATGCTTTTATATTTACATCATAAGATAATTGGGGCCATTAATACGTTGGACGCTGAAGACGCACCTGGCGCGTAATGACCAGGCGGCCGATCGATGTAATTAACGTGCATTTTAATGGTGGTAATTAAAAAATCATTATCTAGTCAGCAGCGAATGAGTTAATAATTGACTATTAACTCGACACTGAAAGTGGGTTATGTGTAGAGGTGGGAAAACTGGTCGATTTTGAAGACTAAGTATACTTACTACCAGTATAAAAAATACTTAGTATCAAAACTTGTTCCAAAATACTTACAAGAATTTGGAATACTATATAGAGCGTTTGGCGTGCGTATGAGACATAAGTCTCATACTAAACTGGAACTAAAACTTAACTCCATATTAGTATTTGAAATATCGGCTCCAATAGAATCGCTAAAAATACACTGAGCTGGTCTTTTCGAAATGTTCCATTTATTATAAAATTTTAAAAACATTTTAACTTTATCAGTTGTTTTAATGTTATGTTATTATAACAATGATTTTTTTTTATTGTAAACTGCGTCGCCTCAGTCACTCACCACATTTCCAAGGGAATCATATGATGCTACAGAAAATGTATAACCTCTTATTCATACATAAGATGATGTCATTCGCATGTATAGACTAATAAATTAAAATATAATAATTGTATTCGAGTGCTATCTCGCTCGCGCGCATTTAATGTGAATAGTATTGAAAGTCTACCAACTATCCAGCGACTCGCGATTAAATCATCACAAGAATTTTGGAACAAGTTTATTGGGCCACACGTGCTGAGTATGGGTAGTTTCATCCGATACTTGAATACACAAACTGGTGACAGAATTTCCAACTCACCTCTAGTTATGTGCGATTTTTTCGCGCACGGGCTCCTCTATCAGTGCATGTATGCTATACAAAAGACAGCTTTCAGCTTATTGTAATAATTACAATAGGTAAGTTAGTAGCCACTACTAATTAAACTAATGGCCAAAAAAATAGAATGACACTTCAGGTAGTAAACCTTGTATGTAGGTCGGTAATAATTATTATCATGATAAAATTAATATGTTAACCCTTTTGCTGCGTTGTCAGTAAAGTACTAGTTATACTCAAACATCGCAAGGCTTGACAACACCGCGCCAGTCGTCAAAGGTAAACATTTCAGATTAAGTGCTGCGATAGTCGCTGATGCATCAAACTGATTGGCCGAAAGCATGCGCCTTGATGATTTTATGCAAGCAAACTCTTGTAATTTAAATAAACAGTGACTTTGAGCAGTGATGTATCAAGAAAAATATCACGAATAAGAAACACCTTTTTTTCAAATTCCTCGGGGTGCCATTTGATCCTGTCGATACCTTCTCTTCTTCTACAAGTACCGTCTTCTGTACAAAGTTTGTCGACCATTATAACAATCTACACCTGAAAATTGAAACAAAAAGTTTCAGTATAAAAAAATCTGAAATAATAACGAACAATCACTGTTGACAACAGTCGTTAAGAAAAATATGACAGATATTGTGTTTTCTAACCACATCTAAAAGAAAAAAAACTAGGTAATTGTGCCGCAGAGGTTGACACGAGCTTTTATATATTTTTTTACGAAAACAGTTTATTCCATGTAGACGATTATAATAAATACCTTTTTCTGTCGGCGCATCGGCTTTTCGATCCAATAATCGTTAATTGAAAATTTGAAAATTTCATACATTTTGATACACCATTATCACAAGCCAAGATTATAATGAAGTAATATTAGGTTGGGGTAGGTTAGATTAGGTTAGGTTAAGTTAGGTTTGGTTTGGTCTTAAAAGAAAGTTGTAAAATCTCATGTCCACCTCTGCGACACATTTACCAAAACTAGATTTAAAGTTGACGTCACAGATTTTAAAATTGTCGGAATAAAAGAATTTTTTAGTGAAAATTTTTATATCGACTAGAAAAAAAATTCAGCGGCGAATTTTATAAATACCATTCAGAATCAAGTTATAAGGTTTCATTTTTTGGTACTATCGATGCCGGAGATATTTTTTAACGACGGAATTGCGTGAAACAAAAGAAATCTAGCATGTTTTTATACAATTTCAAGGTACTATAGAAAACGCCAAGTGCTAGATCATTGCCCACTGAAGAAGGAAGCCGATACATTACACGACTGGTCCTACTTTTCGCCCTTTTGTCTAGGATGACCTGTCATTGTCTATAGAGTGCTCATACTGACGCGTCTGTCGTGTTCACTTGTCGGAGTATTCTTAGTTTCAGATTTCTTTCAGATTATTTTAACGTATCTTGGACACCTTGGAGTTCATCTGATCTAGTGGTTATGTGTTATTAATAATTGGAAGTGACGATCAAAGTAAGTAAACTTATTCTGTGTACAATAACATCATAATACACTAGGACATTTGTCAATGTGACAGTCAATTCTAAATGACAATGACTAATAACTTATTTATACTCTTCAGTCATTATAGAGTACAAAATTCTGCTTGCAAGTACGTTATCAATAAAAAATAGTATGGCAGTGGACCACTCCTTGCTTGTGAAAAAAGTTATGCTCAGGCTTTATTAATCTAAAGATGGCGGTGGCTAGATACATTTTTTGCAAGCTAAATTAGTATCAAAAAAACGCTAGATCTGACAAGTTGGCAACGCTCAAAATAATGAAATAGTGCATGATGATAATTTATTAATTTAGTGTTATACTCGTATTTTCCGGATCTGATATTAACTATTGAGGTAATTATAGAAAAACTAATACAAATGATTGTTAAGTGAGTCTTTTTTCCCACTTCACTTCCTTCTTTTTACCACATTTTTCTTAGCTCGTATTCTTGTTTGTCCGGTAATTTTTTATCCGGTACAAATCTTGCAATCGATTTTTAAGTAACTTCCCTACTAGCTAGACATTTGAAACTTTTAGAATATATCAAAACACGATGCCAATGTATTCTTTTAATACTTTTAGCCATATTTAAGTGGAATTGACTTCATTTTCAGTTAATTCTGTTTTGTATGAAAAGTTATTTCGGAAGAAATCCGTAATCCAA
The DNA here is from genome assembly GCA_022495005.1 of Rhyacophila brunnea. Lineage (NCBI taxonomy): Eukaryota > Metazoa > Arthropoda > Insecta > Trichoptera > Rhyacophilidae > Rhyacophila > Rhyacophila brunnea. Next base: position 28,821 of record JAGYXB010000568.1, on the reverse strand, counting down.
TCCACTATTATTGGTTGCTAAGGGGGTGGTCCTAGCAACTAAATTATTAATATATACGTTACGAATATATACATTTTGACATTTCAGTATTATTTCTATCAAGTATGTTTTTTATCGTTTAAGCTAGTCAAGTCAAGTTTATATGATTCAACAGAAAATTTTAAAACGTTGTAAGTATATAAAAAGTTCTTTTTATCTTGTAATTATTTTTTAAATATAAACTAAATTTATAACAATAAATTTTATTGCAGCTTACATCCTTTGGACACATCGTTTATTTAGTCGTGTACAATGATATATTATCCAATAAAACCTATTTTAAAAAACTGAGGGTTAACTGTTTTTTTTTTCTTTCTACCAACGTCATGCTTTTTAAATCAAATAAGGGGCGTCGTCTATGTAGATTACTTAAGTATTATTAAAAAAAACTACAGATTTTGTATTCTATACAGTATACACCACAGAAGAATCGATCTGAGCATTGTTGTTTTTTTTTCAAAATTTTCTACACCACTGTACCGGTCATCGTATGACAATTTATGTTACTTTCCTCACCATTTTATTTAGCGATTGTGTGAAATTCTTGGAAAATTTTTGAAAGCTCATTTTTTTTACCTGACGCTTGACGTTATAAAATACAATTAATTTTTAGGTACCCTGCCCTTATAGTGAAGAGGGTTTAAAAGATTTTTTTAGACTATAATGATAATATCCGACTGACTTTCTCTAGTGTTTGTTTACATATGAATACACTATAATATAGTAGTTAGGAAAGGTCTTTATTTGGCTACCCACGTATATTTTGCATTACACGTTCATCAAATTAATCAAATGAGAATTCTGCATTCCAGTGGGTCTATTCTATGCTTATCGACCGCTAAAGTGATAAAGTGAAAAATATTATCAAACTTAGGGTAGGTTTGTATCAAAATATTAGCACTTATTGTAACAATTACACGAAGCCGGTTTTATTGTTGCAATAAGTGCTATATTTTAACAGCACCTATCTTGCTGCTGTTAAAATATCGCACTTATTGCAACAATAAAAACCGGCTTCGTGTAATTGTTACAATAAGTGCTAATATTTTGATACAAACCTACCCTAAGTTTGATACTATTTATCAATTTAGTGTTCGATAAGTATAGAATAGACCCACAGATACTTAACCTGTAGTAACATAATATGAGCCATCAATAATTAAATAATTGTTAATTATCACAAGATGCAAAACAACAATACTATTAATGTAATATGTTAATCTTCGATCAAATCGATTCGGATGTTGATATATTATCTACTTCCGTGAGATGAGGTTAGATGAATCATTATCACCCGAGGTCTAGGTCAACCCACTGCTGGATGAAGCAGTAGCGAAGGGTGGAGTTAGTTTCATCATCATCAGCCTGAATCTATCCACTGCTCGATGAAGCCCTCTTCAAGCTGCTTCCACTTCTCTCGGTCCTGTGCATTGCGCTGCCACGTACTTCCGCAGAACTTTATCATTTCATCGATCCAGCGGCCTCTAGGTCTACCACGCGGACGTTTTGTACTTCTTGGATACCACTGGATGACTAGATTTGTCCATCGATCGTCTCTTCTTCGAGCTATGTGTCCAGCCCATCTCCATTTAAGGCTTTTAATAAACTGCTTCCTTATCCACTCATTCCTGGAGGTAGTTTAGTGTACACTATTTATGTTGGACTCCACAACCTACCTCTGGGATAAAGGTCTCCAATAGCAACCTCCGCTCGTCTCCTTCATAGTTCTTCGCTGCCACGTACCTACCACATCCACAAAAATTTAGGAGTTAGCTTTAGGGTATCCATGTGGGTGTTTTTCCAGCGATTCTTCACTCGCCAAGCGATATTTCCATCCCATTGCCATATCATCTGCTTAGAGACCCCTATCGCATGGCATACTTTCATCTGCTGCCTTATTAACTATTTTTTTTGTAGTTTTTCTACGTTATACCGAACATCCATATTTCCATGTCACATTGAGTTGCTCATAAATTTCTATTACATTAATAGTCCATGTTTTACCCGCATACGTGAGCGTAGATAGCACACATTGATTGAACAATTTACCCTAAAGACACGGATAAATGCACTCATGTTCATATATTTAGGACAATTTAGGAGGATACTGTTTTATATGTTAAAATTAAATCTATTTAGCTCTTCCATCAACTACTACTTCACTATATTCAATCCTGAGAAGATCATGTAGGCCTCCACAGAGTGGAGGTTGTATTGCCAGATTGTTTTACGGGGAATGGATGTTAGCCACTTGCTTAACCTATTAGGTCCATTCTTTGACTCAACACACAAATTGAAAAACATTATGTATATTTTTGTCAGACCCAAGATTCGAGGGAATGGGACAACTGGACTCCAGGACAATTGGAGGCCGCACTGTCGTAGACACGTAAACAGAACGTGGACGAGGATTTTTAATCAGTTTCTATCTACTACTTAGTAGTTTTAATTCACTTTACTCTTTACATAATGTTTTTTTTATTGCGATTGAGAATTACCATGCCTAAGCTTTATATAAAAAATGAAAATAAACTCTTCTCGATGGAACTTAAACATATGCACGATTAAATCTTTATTTACGTGTGCGTATTTGAATTCTCACCAACTATTAAATCATAATATAATAATTTAAATATAAATAATAATATTAAATATTTTTTTTAAATTACCTTTAAGTACCTAACGTCTATTTATTTTTGAATTGCGTGGCGTCCAGTTGTCCGGCACCAAATCGTCCTAGACGCAGATTCGAACCTTGGACCCGCGACGTTATAGGACGAAGCTTTCGTGACCGTGAAGCTCTTCCATGGGGTCTAGGACGATTTGGCACCGGGACAACTGGACGCCACGGAATTCGAAAATAATTAGACGTTAGGTACTTATAGGTACTTTAGAAAAAAATAAAATTATTATTTATATTTAAATGATTATATTATGATTTAATAGTTGGTGAGAATGTAAATATGCAGACGTAAATAATGATTTAATTGTGCATATGTTTAGGTTTCAACGAAAAAAGAGTCTTTTATTTTATATAAAGCCTTAGGCATGGTAATTCTCAATCCGCAATAAAAATACATTATGTTAAGAGTAAAATGAATTAAAACTACTAAGTAGTAGATAGAAACTGATTAAAATACCTCGTCTACGTTCCGTATACGTGTCTTCGACAGTGCGGCGTCCAATTGTCCGGAGTCCAGTTGTCCCATTCCCCTTCCATGTACCTACTAAAATTGTTAACACTGTTACTAATTTTCATTGTTTATCATGTCATGTCGTGAACGTCTTGAATTTATAATTTTCATTAGAGAATTAATCGATTCAACACTGCCGACTATCCGTCGCCGATTGGACAACGTCGAATAATTACGAGAACAACCAGACGACGAGACAACTGGAAGACAGACGTGTGGGTACCACACAAATTTATGAAATCCACGTATACTATTTGAACTAGCAAATAAACAATTAAGTCTAATATAAAGTATATCATGCTCTTGGTTTGAAGTTCATTACTTACTTACTAGTACTTACGTAATAGACGTTGCCAATCAGCTGAAATGGAGATGGGCGGGGCACATTGCTCGCCGAAAGGACGGCCGCTGGACAAATTCCGTCATCTAATGGTACCCAAGGTGTACGAAACGGCCACAGGGTCGCCCTAAGAGCCGCTGGATTGACGAACTGGTAAAGTTCGGCGGAAATACGTTGCAGCGAACGACACAGGACCGAGAGAGTTGGAGAAAGCTTGGGGAGGCCTTCATCCAGCAGTGGATTGAGCCCGGCTGCTGATGACATGATGTCTTACTTACTTCAATTCTGGAATATTATATTTTTATTTATTTTTGATTATCTTTATCAAAAAACCAATCATAAATCTTCAGTTATTTATGGCCGTTAACATTTTCCTTAGTCAAACTCTACACCTGCTTTAAAATAAACATAAAATTACGAAGGTAGTTAGTCAGGTAGGTATTTACCCGTTGTAAATTATAAATTTGATTTTTCTCAGAATTTGGAAACACCTAATTAAATCTTATCTTGTGAATTAAAAAACCGGTATTTGTCTTGAAAAGTGTTGGCATTAACAGTTTACATATGAAAATTAAAATTTTATTATAAATAATCTGACTTTAACTTTTGATCTGGGTTTCAGATCTTGATGAGGGGGTCCTACTTTTAGTTCGTCAACACTTTGTAAGATCATGTATAAAATCAAATTATTTTTTAAAACAATTTTTTTAAAATGGGTGGCTAGTACATAATTAATTTCATGTAGATACTATCACTAGTGATTTGAGTCAAAGCGTTGGAGTGGAGCTCGGAGCTGGAGCACGAAGAAGTGGAGCAATGGGGTTTTTTTACCCGGACCACAGAAAATTTGTAGTGCTCCACTGCTACAGATTTTTTTTTTATTATTAAATTTTCTTCCTAAAATTCAATGAAACTATTATATTTTAAGAGGCAGATAATGAAAGACAATTTGCTGGCGGAAAATTTCGTTTCGCAATGAAAAGGATGAATAATTAACCTTATTTCTTTTATTTTTTAGCATTTGTTAGCATACCTATTAAAACTATTTACCCGGGGCGGAGTAGATCCTGGAGTGGAGCTGGAGCAAGTATGAGGTATCTAAAAGGAGAAATTCGAAAAAGGGTCCGCTCCAACACTCTGGTTTGAGTATCAATTTGATCTACGCAGAATAAAAAGATTTTACCTCATTGAAGATTTTAAGCTGTTACAACATTCGTATGTAGATATATCTCTCTGAAATATACATATTATAAGATATGAAAAACAATCTAAACGACCCTCCCCATAGGCATATGGGCATGTTCATATAAACGTATTTCATTTATAAACAGATAAATAAAGAAATAAATACAAGATAAAAAGAACTTTTTATATACAACGTTGTTAAATTTTCTGTTGAATTATTATGCTCAAACTTGTACTTGATTAAAGTAAAAAAAAAACAAACAAACAAATATAGAATACTGAAATGTCATTTTGATTTCTATAGTAACGCACGTATATATTAATAATTTAGTTGCTAGGACCACCCACTTAGCAACCGATAATAGTGGATTGGATTACGGATTTCTTCCGAAATAACTTTTCATACAAAACAGAATTAACTGAAAATGAATAAGATGGCTAAAAGTATTAAAAGAATGCATTGGCATCGTGTTCTGATATATTCTAAAAGTTTCAAATGTCTAGCTAGTCGGAAAGTTAGTTAAACATCGATTGCAAGATTTGTACCGGACAAATAAGAATACGAGCTAATAAAACGTTGTCTACATTGCAATAAGGTTTATTACTTCAAATCTGCATTCACGTTGTTTATTCCAACTCAACCAACTTGCATACAGCTGTCAGCATGTTTTTTTTTATTTGGTTCTAAAATCTTATATGGATCTCACGAAGAGGTTTCTTAATAACCTATTTAAATATCTATTAACTATCTACATATACCTATTAAAAAACAACGTGTATTTTGCCAGGGATGGAAACCCGGGACCCATGACATTATAAGCCTGATGCGTAGTCGCTCGGCCATCGTGGGATGTAATAAAAAATACATTTATGACACGAAGTAAAACTAAGTATGCACTAAACGAAGTACGCACTCAAATTTATTATTACGAGGTTTTTGTGTTTAATAATTAAACGTATGATGAGCGCATCAATCTTACATCGAGTAAGATAATCGGTATATTCGATAAAAGCGTAATTTTTGACCAAAATTTGAATTAGAAACTTAGGTGGCTGGTGTCAGTTACATACTACGAACACTGATGGTGCCAAATACTAAAGTTGGCCAAGACCCTCGTAGAGTTGTAACTCAAATAAGAAATTAATATTGTGTGAGATTACGGTCGTCGAATTTCAATGAAATGCAATCTGACTGAAAATAATTTAAATTCAAAAATAAAATGCATTTAAAAAAATACTATCAAGATAACCTTTTCAATATATAAATTTAATAATTTGTCTCATTTTGACATGCCAAAAATCAACATCCAAATCAGGCTTTAATTATTTTCCTTGGTTCCAAGAAACAAGGCCGTTTAAAAAATAAACATAGTGTAATGAATATAATTTACAAAAATTCATAAACCAAACTTTAATCAAGATAACAAAATAATTTCTTTACACCTTTTAATAAGTGATGAAAACAAAACGACGAACTGAAATATGTAGGACATTTTGAATTATTTTATCAAGAATCTTTACTGCCAAAAATGCCATATTTTCGACATTTTCAGAATATTATAAATAAGGAAAGATGCCGTATTTCTCTTCTTTTTTATGTGTTTCTCACTTGCTTTATTACAATTATCTTTTATTAATCTACATCTAAAAGTATCTTGTGGATAATGTAACCTTCTCTTCACCGTCTACTTTACACTTAATCGTATTGACCTATGTGATTACTGATTATTATAGTTATTAAAAATCAGGAGTATCGCCCGTGAAGGTACGAGGAATTACATACCCATGACAGATTTGGAGGCTGCCTTATGGAATACATAATCTGACGATGCACTGATATGTACCAAGTTCGTAACGTAATATTATAATATATACAGGTTATATTTCCAAAAGATCGCTGAACTTATTAACCTCAGGGCTCGAAATGGACCGGAGCGCACCGGAGCGCCGTTCCGGTTCGTGGAATTTGTAAAGTTATCGCTCCGTCTCGTGGTTAACATATGTTGACCGTCTGAGCTATATATGCCATATAACAAAAAATCTAGCACAGTTGTGTTTAATAAATACCCATAAAATTTGATAACCATGTTTATATTCTCAGAAAATTTTCGAGCGCTCCGGTTCGTAAATTTTTCCATTTCGAGCGCTGATTAACCTGTACTAGAGTATTCGCTTTATAACTTTGCACTGTTTGCACTTTTCAAACGACCTGTCTATGCCTTAGTACAGGGGGGGCAAACTGCGGCCCGCGGACCGCATGTGGCCCGCCGGGTATTTTTGTGCGGCCCGATATCATTAATTGTACTTCTGATAACGAATAACTTTTTTATATTTTTTGAAAAATATTGACAATCAATTAAAATTTGTTTGGTATAATAGTACGCGATCCATTTTCAATAGATATTGATAGTGTACCAACAGAGTTACAACTTGAGATTATTGATCTGCAGTGTGACACTGATTTAAGAGAATTGCTTCAAATTTTGCAATGCCCTTAATTCAGACAAATTCGACCATCGTAAAGATTATGCAAGAAAGATGTTTGTTATTTTTGGATCAACCTATATAATTATGTGAACAAACATTTTCGATCATGAACCTCAATAAAAATTCTTTACGATCAAATGTCTCCGATGTCCATGTACAAGCAGTTTTGAGAATATCAACTTCAAAAATAACACCTGAATTTAAAAAAATGTCAAAAAATGTACAAGTTTCATTCTTCTCATTAATTTTTTTGTAATGTTTATTTTTCGTGATAATAAATAGTGTATATTATCCAAAAATGGTATTTTACTTGCGGCCCGCCGCTCATTTTGAATTCTTGAATTTGGCTCTCCAGCCAAAAAGTTTGCCCCCCCCCTGCCTTAGTATAATATAGTGATACGGTATAATCATTCAATGAGAGGGTTGGAGCCAATGACATTAATATGGACGAAGCATATAGACAAAAAAATGACACTCACTGTTTTGTCGGGTCTGCCGAATGGCATAATCTGTTCTAACGCCATTACAATAAAGGTGATATTGCTATAAATTCCCAATGCTCTTTGTCGGGTCTGCCGAATGGTTCGGTTCGGACGTGTTCACTCAAATGAACATTGACACTAGAAACACTGTTCTAACGCCATTACAATAAAGGTGATATTGCTATAAATTCCCGATGCGTGATATCGCATAATGGAAATTGCGTGACGTCTACCTATACATGTTCAAATGTCGCTATGAGCGAATTTACTTGTCATGTCATTGCGTCGCTATAGGATTGGTTTCCCGAATATCCGTTTTTGTCGAAATCGACCTCTTAATGCAGAATGTTTTTTGTATCTAATTGGACGAGAACCATCTTTTTCTTTAAATTACTTTGTAATAGTAATGAATACATCATTCATATGCTGTAAAAATAACAATTTAAATATCTCCATATATTTAAATATAGGATTATGAAATTTGTTTTTCGACTCCTGAACATTTGGTCTATTCGGGAACCCAATCTACAGCGACGATTGGTTGGAGCAGACCCTTTTTTGAGTTGCTGCGCTCCGGGACCGAATACTTGCTCCAGCTCCGCTCCGTATAAAAAGTTTTAATAAATTTTATATGCATACAAAATTTGTTTAATTTTTTATTTTATTTGTAAAATTTAATGTTAAAAAATAAGTAGTTACTTATTTGCTTCTTCTATCAAAAAAATTAAGTGATTTATCACACGGCAGTGTTGCCGTATTTCAAATAATTCCAGTGTTGCAAAGTGTCAAAATAAACTATTTTCATTGGATTTTAGGACGAAAATTTAATAATAAAAAAACATCCGGAGCGGTGGAGCACTACAAATTTTCGGTGCTGGTCCGTTCCTGCTCCGGGTTTAACCCCAATGCTCCAGTGCTCCGTGCTCCTGCTCCGAGCTCCGCTCCAATGCTCTGCATTCAATACTTGGAAACAGTACTAATTTAAATCAATTAATTTGATTTCATACAGGATACTGGTAATTAGAATGGAATCATATTCTCGCGGCAGTGCAGGCGACTCATTTAGGTGTTGGTATCGCTACTTGCAAATGACACTAACACCGCTACAAAGTGATTTCATAGTGACCCGCAATGCCAGAAGAAGGTATCCTCCCTCTATCAAGAAATCGGGACCACTTGACAATAATATTTATATTATAAATTTAATCTAAGGCGAAGTGTGGATAGTAACGTTTTCATTTTATTGTCTTATTAATCATCTTGGATAATTAATTCCTTATTCATTTAAAGCTCTTCTAACAAATTTAATTCAACTTGAGTCCTTTATCACAAAAATTAGGCATTCCAGTAATTCTATCGCCATATTGTGTGAATTTTTAATCTAAGATACATAGAAAACTTTATTTTATTTTATTTCTGTCATCATCATCAGGAGCGCGACAACTCGGTGTGGGTCCTGGCCTCCTCCAACAGCTCCCCCTACCTGTCCCTATTCAGTGTGGCCGCTTTCCAATTTGGTACCCCCAGAATACGGTAGTCACTGGCAGCCCCATCCAACCAGCGAATCTTTGGCCTCCCTCTTCTTCTACATCCTATTGGATTGCTGGACATCACTCTCTTTGCCGTTTCATTGTCATTCATACGGTGCACATGACCTAGCCATCGCAGTCTCCCAATCTTGATTGATTGAACTGCGCTGCAATCTTTGTACAGCCCGTAGAGCTCAGCATTATATCTTCTCCTCCAATTGGTGCCATCCCTGATCGGTCCATATATACGGCGGAGAATTTTTCTTTCAAAGATGTTCAGGGCTCGTTCATTTCGCAGAGTTAATGTCCAGGTTTCCGATGCGTAGGTGAGCACTGGCTTTACAAGTGTCTTGTAAAGAGTGCTTTTAGTTCGGCGAGATAGTATGCGGTATTAGTTAGTGTATAGTATTTTATTTCTGTAGTCTTGATTATATCTTTCCAACCAAAACAACTATTGACTTAAAAAAACAACCTGTCGGATTTAATAAATTTTATAAAATGGAATTCGCCAAAGTAAATGCCAACACAATATAATATATTAATTGAATATAATTGAACGAAACCTTAGTATTTAATCGGTATGTCAACAAACAATTTCATTTCATGTTTATTTAAAGAAGTATCTATGTATATATTCTGTTTTAAGTACCAACATGATTTATTATAGCAATCATTAATCATTGAGTTAAGGATACATTGTAGTATGTTATGTAGTCGTATAGTATTAAAGCAAGTACTCAAATCAGGTTTGAATTAAAATACTTGTATGGACACTGCACGCCAACCCTAAAGTAATACAGCACGCGACTTCTGGCGCAATTGAAAGGGGTGTTTTAGTTTTCACAAATTTATTTTTATTTAGAGTGTTCTTCTTTCTTTTGCCATATCTGCCCCTTAACTGGAGCATATGGACACCACGCGGCTCCTCCAAGAATCCCTCTCACTCGCCAGTCTTCTTGCTTCGTTCCAGGTCAAACCAGCATACCGTAGCTCCGCTGTATACACTCTGTAGATTACATTTAGCGGCCTTCCAGGACGCCGGAATCCGGTCGGCTTGAAGAACAGGCAAGCCAGGCTGAAGTTCTCTTCTGGCATCCGCAGCACGCGGCCGAGCCAGGTCCAACGTCGCCTCTTCACTTTCAGCGTGATGAGAGGCTGCTTGGTGCGTTCTCTTATCTCTTCGTTGCTCCTAAAGTCATACCACCGCACACCCAGTATTTGTCGCAAACATCTGTTTTCGAACCTCAGTATACGGTTGCTCTGAGCCTTCGTAAGGTGCCATGATTCGCTACCGTAAAGCAGCACCGTCAGAATGCAAGCATCGAATAGGTGGCATTTGGTTTTGACCGAGTACAATCGTGAGTCCCAGACATTCCGAATCGAGTTGAATGTTGCTCCAGCCATTCCCATTCGGATAGCGAGCTCTTTCTGCAAAATACCATCTCCCGTGTTGTGTACCTCCAGGTACTTGAAATTGTCGACGCTCTCAATGTTTTTTTCCATCGCTAATCAGAGGGAAATATCGATCAGGACAAGTGCTATTACACAAGACGTTGGTTTTCTTTACGTTGATTTTCAAACCAACGCGAGAGGAGTTGTTATGCAACCTGTCGATTGTCTCTTGAATGCCCTCGATTGAGTTGTGGAATAGGACAGTGTCATCGGCGTATTCCAGGTCGCATAGTTTCACCGTGGAGATAACAGGTATGCCTCGGTCGGGTGGTATTGACTTCCGTAGTATGAAGTCAAAGAGAGTGTTTTGTTACTTAAAATTAAATAATTCACAACAATCTCCCAATTAAATAATTGTTCCTCGCACACCGTGTTTATCCGAGAATGATGTAAAACTACTAAATACTAAATTCATATAAATAACTAAATTAATATTATCGGTACAAGTGCATACAATAAAACAACCGTAAAACAGTTCAGTGTTTATTAATCAAATATGTATCCATATAAAAGTAAACTTAGTATATGCATGCTTAGCATACTACATTAAAACATAGATACCAAACAACTACAAATGGTGATGAACTGTAAAATAAAAATATTTTAACCACGTGGTAACTTAACTAAATCCTCACATTGAAAACTTGCTTCGTGAATCTTTGTCAAGTTGTAAATAGCTATAATTTCTAAGGTTTTACCACTATGAACAAAGTGTGGCGGTCAACGACCGCAGGCCATGTCAGCGCAAATGCGACAATGCGCTGATCAGCGAGTTACACAGGTGTGATAGATCACCTTTGATAAGGCTCAAACATCAAAACCTTGTTATAAAAACACCACAAAGTTGCAACGATGCATCAGTCAGCATATTGCCAATAGTGGCCTACATCAATAATGGCTTGTTTAATGTATCAAACATTCATTTATATAAATAGCAAGTCATTATTAATGGAATATCAGATTCAATCTCAGTAGAAGTATACTCTATCATCGTGCCTCGGACTGAGCCAATTTCACCAAGCCACACTCGATCGTAACATCTACATCTAAGCACATCTCACCGCGTGTAAAATAACCTTCACGTAACCTTACAATTTGGAATAGATATTTTTTAATTATTTTGAATACTAAAACGTGAATAAAGCAATCAAGTGGCTGGCATTTACTAATACATTGATCTGGAGTGCGTATACACACAAATCCTTGTCACTGTGTACAATTGCAAAGTTGTGTGAAGGATATTCTACCCTGCACTGTTAACTTCGCTCTTGTCACAAGTTTTCTTCATCATCCAACTCCTTCTCCCTAAAATGGTTCTTGTCACACTATAACGCGAACCTGAAAAAGCAAATGATTCATTTAATTTCAATCGTCATACTTATGGGTCAGTCTGTATAAACCTACAAAGTCGATACACTTGCTTCTGATCTAGATGTCGTAATAACAGCATTTACTACGTGTGTGTAGGTATGTGGAGCCATCGATAACATCTCATCGATGAAAGTGGAAAAATGCAAAAAGGCTCGCGTGATCGGAGTCAACTTATCACAGAACGAGCCAAGAGATCCTTATGACCGTGTAATTACTCGGCCATAAAAATAAAAGCACAGACGCCGGAATGAGATTGCATGTGTTGCATTAACTTTAACATGGAAGTACCGTTTTGAATAAAATTGTAACTTGGGATATCAAAAGTGATCAATACTTTTCTTTAGATACATTACAGATTTTGTTTTGTCTTTTGTTGATATTTAGCATACTGCGTTCTATACCGCGTTGGCAGCTGATGATTATGTTCTTTACTATGCTAGAAGACGAGAAGCTATAAGACTCACAAAAATAAGAAATATTTCAAAAGCCACAGACGCTCCAATCCATGCTCAAAGACTTAAATGGAAATGGGCGGGTCGTGTAGCGCGACTACAAGATGAGAGATGGACAAAAATAATTACTTCACGGTCCAAAAGGGAAACGCTATAGAGGAAGACCCCATGCGAGATTGGAAAGACGACATCATAAAGACAGCGGGCCCAAATTGGCTACAAATACCCAAAAACAGAGCCCAATGGGACTCTTTGGAGGAGACCTTCACCCGAAGAGGGGTTCTTATTCTTTAAGCACTACGGTGCATAGTTGCAGCATCAGTTCCGTGCGGCTCCGTCTCGGGACGGAATGAGCATTTAAAATCACTTCTTTCAGACACTTTAAAGCGTCATAGAAAGCGGCCGTGCATATCCACGGCTGTGCATATATGACGGGTGGTGGTGGGAACTTTAACGTAAACCAAACAAACTAATTACATATCACTGTTTAATTTATAAACATTATCTAATAGTAGTATATACAAATTAAAAAATCTTAATATATATAATATGTATTATACAAAAATGTAATAAATAATAATAATTAATATTATATAAACTAGAAAATAAGTAGATAATACAATCATAGATAGATATATATACATAATAGATATATTCATAAGTTATATATATTATATTCGTTAGATATAGTCAATTAACTGTCATTTACTTTTGTTTGTAAAAAATAAAGAGGCTTTTTTATTTTATTTATTTATTTACAATACAGATACTATGTATTGATACCGTCGTTTGCAATAGCTGTGAAAGCCTCGCGGACAAAATGCAATGAACGACTACAACCAAATAACTCCTTAAAAGAGTTTCATAGATTACAAGACTACAAAAGAAACGACCTGTCTAAGCTTAATTATAAAACTGTATGACTTGGTATGATTTTTTTCCTTACCTTAGGACCATTCAATATTTGGAAACCGTATTAATTTAAAACAATTAATCTAATTTCGCACATGATATTGGGTAATCCGTGCATTTCCATGCGCTAACCTAAAGCATTGCCATTATAAATAATACAATTACCCATATTAGGTAGAATAGTATCAGATTTTTGTGGCAGTGCAGGTGACTCATTTAAGTGTTGGAATCGTTACTTTCAAATGACACTAAGGCCGTTACAAAGTGATTTCGTTGTGGCCGCAGTGCCAGAAGAAGTTATCCTCCCTCTATCAATCGGGACCACTTGACAATAATATTTATATTCAATTCCATGCTAAATTTAATCTAATGCAAAGTGTGGATTAATGAGGTTTTCATTTTATTTTCTTAATAATCTTCTTGGATAATTAATTCCTTATTAATTTAAAGCTCTTCTAACAAATTCAATTCAACTTGAGTCCTTTATTACAAAAAAATTAGGCACTCCAGCAATTCGATCGCCATATTGTGTGAATTTTCAATCCAATATACTTAGCAAACTATGAATCTGTTTTTCCTATGAGTTTATTTCTGTAGTCTTGATAATATTTTTACAACCAAAACAACCATTGACTTAAAAAAACAACCTGTGCTAATGCCAAATAACTCCTTAAAAAAGCTTCCTAAATTAACTCCGACTTCTAAAGAAATTATCCTACGCTCTTCTTGGTAACTTGGTAGCTTGGTAAGAGGCCTCGAAATAGTTCAAACCAGTCATAAAATTATTAAACTGTACCAAAATTTTAAAATGATGCGTATTTCTCATAAATTGAGTATAAAATATTACCAAAAACATAACAAAACCCCTGCAATTAACATCAAAATGGCCTCTAACATAACCATGCAAATATATATTTGTATGTATCATCAGTCATCAATGTCACCCTAATGGTAGGAAAGAGACACATTATTATTTTTACTAGGGAGATATGTCAGTAGTTTAAATGTATGGTTTTTATTTTATTCGTTATCGTGGGGAGCCTTGGGCCTACAAGTCCCTTAGTCCGAAATTGGTCTGGCTAATACATATTTTATTTTTTAATGTGTGCCTATCAGGGAACTCAGAAATAATGGGTACTGAAATACCTAACGGGTAAGGAGAAGCATGCAACCGATCTCGAGTAAGGAAGAATACGGGATAAATTTAAACACGTGTCAAGAATACGTCTTACGTCGAATACTGAACTGCTCTCGGTTTATACATTGACGCTCATTTAATATTGGTGTATTACACACACTATTGCACGTCTATAATGCGTGGTTCATTTTCGTAGGACAGTCAGAAATTCAAAACCCTGCGTCAAAATGTACTGTATTAATTGGTATATAATATGGCACGCGTTTTAAGAGAAAAAAAATACATATAATAATAATAAATGGCAGATCGCATTGTATAAAAATATCAGGCAAATAAATACTCTTCAAGAATAAGCATTACGTTTAATTAAAAATATATAATGGGATAGGTCAGTCCTTAGAATTTATGCGTCACATATATTATTATCACACTAACCTCATCAGGCGGCGGGCGGTGCCGCGCCGCGAACCTCTAATTTTGATCGATTTACAATGCTTGAGACCACTGTAGCGAGAGGATGCCGCATCTGATCGGAGCAATTTGGTGCCAATGTATGCGATAAGAACTGAATTAATTAATACATTAACAAACAAATTCATTTCTACCCACAAAAATGACTGCGCCAACTAAGTAACAAAAACTTGATGTAGCTAGTAGTAGTCATTCTGGCACAGTTCAAAATTGGTGGACCGAAATGTATGACGTAATTGAAAATAGTGATGAAGCTATATATGTCTGCTATGTTCTAGCGTAGAGTGGTATCTAGAACATCATCATTTTTAACGGAATTTTTAAAAACTATTTTTTCCTCGTAAAAAAATGATCAGCACGTCAGAGAGTTTAGAAATAGTATTTGGGAAAAATTGGCACGCGTATATAAAAAGGTTCGCCAACCCTGGTATATAGCCTATCGGAATTATATTTATTATCTGTTCTGTGGTGCTTACCCTAAGCCTAAGCTTAGCCTAACAAACAACAACCTTGAACAAATGGCTAAAATTCTTTCCTCGTAAAACAAATCTATTGAGAGACCACTTCGTTGGGTGGCCAAGATCCACATCGGATTGGAAAGCGAATGGAAAAAAATACTACGTAATGCATTTTCTTAGGCTTTTATTGTACACTTTCAATCAAAGAATAAAACGACTAAAAAATTCTTCCGTCATAACAAAATGAGAGCAATGTTATGCCGTGATCTTCTTATTTCGATCTGCCATCATCCACCGTTCGTCTCCCGGGGAGATGTTCTGATTGCTTTTGCAGCCTCCGCAACAATAACTCACTGCAGATCAGGCTTTGTGCTCAACACTGAACAAGGCACTCCCTTAAGATCAAGCGCGCATTATTGCACCATAATATATTATTATTATTGCATATTGTTATGAATTGGCCAGTCACAAACAATATAAACATACATACAAGCAGTGGCGTCCCAAAAATACCATGGGGCATTTTCGTATTACGTTTCGATGTAAATGTCTTGCTGAAAAGAGGTAGCCATATAGCATAGCATTGAGATATTGCGGGCCCCCTTACCCATAGCTAATGTTAAAGGCAGTGTGAGTCTACAGTAGCGTTTTCCAAATGGTGTTCGAGGTATACTTAAGGGCATGGCCCCTACATCCTGAAGCGGGTTCTCTTACATATCGCCAAAATTAATGCCACTGCGACGCTCTACAGTACCATCTTCCAAATGGTGGTGGAATACTTACATCTACTTGAATTATGGAGTTGTCTAATATCGACATATTCTAAAAGTATGTTACACAACTACCTATTTTAAAATGTTTAATACATTTGATGTAAAATAGCGCCGCAGGCAACTTTTTTCTATATTAAAGCAAATGTGTGATGTTTGTTTATAAGTCGAGCCCCCTCTGTGCCCGGTCCTCCAGGCTAGAGTCCTATCAGCCCCCCCTTGCGGCGACCATGCTTGAGGGTAGTACGTATATTTTTAGCAAGTTTTTTTATACTGTTGAATACATCTCTTGAATTATGGAATTGTCGAGTGTCGACACACAATAATAAAAATTTGAATCACACAACTTTTTTTTTAATGGCAATGTTCTTGAAGTAAAATAGAGCCGCAGAACTTTTTTTACGATTAGATGAAATTTGTTATGTGTGTGTATCTCACTTATTTGGTCCATCCCCCCCCCTTCTTGTAGGGACCATGATTGCTATCACCGACAGCTTTTAGATCGCGTCTCTTGTTTCGTTGATCTTGCTTGGCACCCTTTTTAATCTAACATATTTGCTGATATCGTTATTGCCACCGGTTTTGTGTGCAGGACTAGTCTGACTTTGACAGCTGATGAATAACAGGAATGTATATTATTTATAAATAACACTGATAGTTAATATATTTTATTTGAGATTTTTTTATAATTCAATTTGAAACGAGAAAGGGCGAATCAATATGTCAAGCAATCTGGGATCTGATTTTGACAGTTAAACAGTAGACCACTCGTTGCTTGTGCAAAAATATATGCTCAGGCTTTATTAATCTAAAGATGGCGCTGGGTAGGTACATATTCATAAAAAATCGTATTGCAGACCCACAAACTTATCTGAAGAATGGGATGGGGGAGCCAGTGTCGAAAACTACCCAATCAAGACTCGTAACTGGACAAAATCTGACATTCGAATGAAATTTTCAAAATAGCGTCCTATGGTAGTTTGTAGTTTCATTTTTGGCCATTCTACAGATAAGTTTGTAGGTCTGTAATTTATTTCATTGTTTTGAATGGATTTTTTCCTACCATAATGAATTTGAATAATCTATAGACAATAGTATTTATAAACCTGTTAAGTGTTGAAATTGTTTTCATATAAAAAAAACGTGTGTGCCCTGCATTAAAAAATGTGATATCCACCCTGTCGCTTTAGTGCACATAATAATATTATTCTTCCGTTGAGTTAAAATAAATACTATTGTGGTGAAAGGTCACCCAAAAGCAATAAACATTAAACAGTGTTAAGTCGTAAATAATACCCAGACAAACGGATAATGTAGAAAATGATTTATATATTTTTTTTAAATTGGCTGTTCAAAATTCAAATATGGAATAATTATTTTTATTGATGGAAACATTTTTTTTATTTAGTTGCCCTAGTTGCAAAAAATATTCTTGACAATAATAAAAAATTAACTAAAATAGCGAATAACGGAATTTGGTTTAAAATCCTTTCCACGCTGACGGTAAACCCGTTTGTGCCCTCATTAATTGACCATTCGATATAATTAAATGTGTTAATTAAATAGTAATTAAATACAATACGGTCAACAAGTTGAAACAATGCTTTTCCGGATATGACATAACGATAGACACGCCAAATAAATCATGGGCCTCTCGACAATCGTTTTATATGCCTCAAAACCAGCCTTTATAAAGTAAATTTTACTTTCTAACATTAATTCAAAAGAAAATAACTTGTTTAGAATTTAGATGACCAAAAAATAAGAAAACCAACTGTCAAATTGGTATTATAAAATCATAAAACAGATTGATTGTTCACAACTTTCAATGTTCCATATTTAAAAATATATTACTAATTTTGTTCACCATCTTTTTTATTATTTAACAGCCTAATAATATACCTAATAGTGCGTTCCTTTTTCGAACAATTTCATTCGGGTGCAAACATCCACGTGTCAAATAATATAGGTTGTTAATAGACAATACAATAAAAGTAGTTAGTTGAATCAATTAACAGACAATTAATAAAATCGGCTGTTAGGCGCACTGTTTCATGTCGGACGCCAATAATCGGCGATCTTCGTTTGAGATATCCTCACATCGGCGGAGAAGCCGGCCGACAGTCGCATCAGGCAGGCATTTTAACCAACATTCCCGGGCGTGTGTAATTGGATGAACGAGTAAGATGTTTAAATGCGATTCTGATTGAATTGACCGAGTGACAGAGATCGAGCAACGAATAGACAATGTCTAAGGGCGACGTGATTTTTTGATTAGATGCTTAACGGTCGTTATGGCAACCGATCAAACAACATATTATAATAAAAAAACGAATGTTCATTTGTTTAATGAACGATATCCACATGCACATATTATATTATATCAGCATGATTGCATGTTACATCAAATCATCCATGTTTAAAATTAGTCTTAGCATAAGCAAATAGTGACATAATACACATAAATTCAATGAAAAGTATTGATTATCGTAGTAGATTTTTGGGTTTCCACCGTCTGTCCTTCTTCAGTCGACGTTTCGGGCTCGTTGTAGAGGCCATTATCAAGAGATGATATTATCATCTCATGATTATCATCTCTTGATAATGAATGGCCTCTGCAACGAGCCCGAAACGTCGAGTGAAGAAGGAAGAAGGACACACGGTGGAAACCCAAAAATCTACTACAATAAAAAAACAACCGTGAAAGCCTCAAACATTATAGTATTGATTATTATCAGTATAATTCACACACATGAAAACCGGGGGCGACATTTACTGCTAAAATAAAATAATTACAAGATAAAAAGAACTTTTTTTTTACAACGTTTTTAAATTTTCTCTTCAATTATTATGCTCAATATGCTCAAACTTGTATTTGATATGAAGTAAACAAAAAACAAACAAATATAGAATACTGAAATGTCATTTTGACATTTCATTTTGATTTCTATAGTAACGCACGTATATATTAATAATTTAGTTGCTACGACCACCACCTTAGCAACCAATAATAGTCTTTTACTTTTTACGGATTTTTCTGAAATAACTTTCCATACAAAACAGAATTAACTGAAAATGAATTCAATTCTGCTTAAAGGTGGCTAAAAGTATTAAAAGAATGCATTGGCATCGTGTTCTGATATATTCTAAAAGTTTCAAATGTCTAGCTGGTCGGGAAGTTAGTTAAAAATCGATTGCAAGATTTGTACTGGTCAAACAAGAATACGAGCTAATAAAAACGTTGTAATAAAAAATACATATCCGAAATTTTAAAAAAAACAGAAATATCTTGCGTAATGTTATATAACCATAAATATACGGATATAGCGTCGATAAATGAGTAATGTTATTTGTTAAAAATTGCTGAAGTTTATCTTGGATGTGTTTATTTATTTAAAACGTACAAAATTTTATATTGTTCTTGACCCTTTAAAATGTAGATTTAAAATGTATAGAATTAAAAAAAACTCATACCTAAGTAGAGGGCAGGTAACCTAACTACACTTACCTACTGTTCAAGTCTGAACTTAGTTCAAGTGTTTTCTTTTCGGTTACGAACCGTTTACCTCTCTCTTAATAGTATAGACAAATATAACTAGAAAACGCATGATATCAATCAACTTAACATTCCCAACCCATATTCAACTTAAACGATATTATAATGTTGGTAACTAAAATCTACAATAATTATAATTGATCGCTATTTCCAATCCCGAGTTTCGCCTTTAAGCAAATTCAAGTAGGTACGCTTTATACTCAAAAATAAAATCTCCGAAATAGCTATCGACAAAACCTTTTTTAAAAACCTGTAGAATTTAATATTATTTATATTTTCATTTCTTGCAAAATGGAATTCTACCAAGTAAATGCTGACTCAATTATTAAATCTACCAATTTAACCAGCCAGCTGGTCTAGGCTAGGTCTGTAACTCCACCATACAGTGGACCTGGAGCAGTGACGACCCGTGGGGGTAGGTAGATTGAGCGTCGCTTGGGGGCGGCAGTTACTCGAAGGGCGGCAAATCAAGGATAATCATTTGGTATATATAGAAATACCTACCTAAGCTGAGTACTTAACAGCGAAGATCTTTCATTTAAAAAAATCCAGCTCACTGGTTGGAAACAAAATGTATTAATTAACATAAAGGGTTTAATAGGACTGTATTTTTTTTGGGTTCGCGATGTCTAGTGTAGTTTTGTTGCCCTTCGACGTCTTTGGTGACCAGAAACAGCACGAGCAAGGGTGATAAAAATATTGTATTAAAAATTAGGGCGGCATTTTGTCTAGGGACGTCACTGACCTGGAGAGTCCCAGGTATGTGCATCCTCCACCACTTCTTCAGACAGTTCTCGTTAATACGATGTTACTCACAGTATTTTGGAATCACGCGAATATAGATAATTGTGTCGTTTTTATTTTACAATTCCAAAGGGAGATGAAATGAAAATGTGGGTGTTGCCTGTTTTACTACTTAGTATAGTCAAATTTGATCTTGAACATCCCATCAATTTGAATTTTTTATCTATTGATAATCCTTGTTATAGCTGTTAAAACAGTGAACCGATAATATGTTATGCAACACTGCACTACCATCCATCTTTCTCCATATTGTAAACATTCTCGTACGAATATTCATCAATTTAAAAAGTACCCTCAAAGGTTGCCATCCCCTAAGGTGCAACAAATTCAATTGCATAATTGCAATGTGACACAGATTGATTCCGTTTATCTGCAAGGACATGAGTTACTGTACTAAACTGCACAAAATTCGCTCCGCACGCTGAATATAAATCCAAGTTAATTAGCGATACAGGCGCCGCGCTGGTTGTGAACCACTGGAACGCGTCGGAATTTGAGACAATATAGTCGGACTGCTATGTTCACATCGTTCAATAAATATATAACTATAATTTGCTTGCCTGTCTTCTTGGGCTCACTCGCATGGATCTCACTCTCCAAACTTGAAGTAGATGTCCTCGGACCCGGGTGCAAAATAAGCTGAATACCAACGGCATAGGTAGATCAGTCGCAGAAAAACACGAGACCAAACAGGGAAGGGTGGAGACGGCAATGGCTCGAGGCGGAGATGAGAAGAGACGGACAAACTAAATTAAACATATTGCAACAACACCACTAGAAATTTCAGAGGAAAACCCTCTCCCGACACTCCTCAAGAACCGGAATAAAATAAAATCGCACACAGTAAACTCAAACAAACCTATAACACAGATCAACAGCCACAGATAAAGGGGATGACAGAAATGCATATGTGCCCCATAAAATAGGGATATCCCAAGTCAAGTCCGTTCTTAATTACCCTCACGAAAATCCTGCGGATTTGGCTACCTTGATAACTGAAAAATGGTTATACCTACCGCTCAAACTGAGAATACAACTCATTAGATAGGTAAATTCAAATTTGACTACATTTAGTTCTTCCCTATACCCATATTTAAAGATATATTTCAAAATAAAAAAATATATATTTTGATTAATGAGCTTATCGATTTGAATTCATTGTATGATTATACTGTATTATGGTACCAGCAATGCCCAAAATTCGAAAATAAAAAGTAGATAGATAAGAATACCTATACTTACATAATTAGAAACGGACATATGTAAAAAAATCTCCTTTCCATAAAACATAATTTCAAAGGCTGTAAGTAATATACTCTTTCCGCCATTGCAGCCCCCTAAGCACAAAGCAGTGCATGATCTGCCTATTCCAATAGCCGCTATTGCATTATAATTGACCAACAAAGGATACCTCCATGAAGATTTTGCCAGTGTTAAAAACACTGCAAAATTTATGGTGCCATATTTGGAGAACCAAAGATATGTGAAGTTTTATCAATAATTTGGTTAGGAGATGAGGTAAAGAACAAGCAGGGTTGGTTGGTTGACTCCCAAATGAATAACTCAGAATTTGGTGCGTGAATGAAATGAACCCTCGTTTTATTATTTCCTTCCAAATAAATTTTGATTTAATTATTACAGATAAGTTTACAGATTATAATTTAGATAAGTACTACAACAAAGTAGTCTATAAGCCGTACTAGTTTCATCAACATTGATCCAGTAGTTTTAAATAATAGCGATATGATAAAATTCTACAGTAGTTATAATAAAAATCTGAATTAGCATTTGTAACTTTATCTTTTCAAGTGTATTTGGCATACCATTTCAACCTGCCATGCCTGTTCTTCAAACCAAGTCCTGAAGATGCAAAAATACTGGTTAGCAACAGAGATTATTGTAGACGCCGCTTCACTTAGAGTGTCTATAATAGTATGCTCTAACTAAGGAACGGGCATGGACTAATGTGAATGTGAATGTGAGAAATAAATGTGAAATAAATGTGAGAAAATTTAAGTTGATAGTAAGAAAAATCTTAAATGAAGAACATCTCAAATACCCGTATCCCAGGTTCGAATCCTGGGCCTGGCAAATACACATTTATTTTTCAATTTGTGTTTGGACTTCCTAACTTCCCAACAACTGGAACATGGACCTAATAGGTTGAGCAAGTGGCTAACATCAATTTCTCGTAAAAGCAAAAATCTGTTAAGGCTATACCTCAGCTGAGGCATGGTCTAAAAAGATCGTGACTAGGCGATGCTCGGATTGTGCAAATGACGCGAGTCGAACGAAATATAATTTGTCATAAAAATTCAACATGCGTCTTTTTAATGTTATGTTTTATATTCGTAATTATAATAGTTTATTCATTGACATGTTTTCTTTTTCAAGTATATGCGGAACGTTTTTTTAGTAATCTTTACACGATTTAAGAATATATTCCTCCGACGCCATCACAAAACGAATTGACGTGCTCACAGGTCGACTATCGCTCTCCAACTGGCAACGCGGCCGAAATTACGTCCCACGCTCTTAATACAAACCTCCACTCTGATGGAGGCCCACATGATCCTATTAGGATCGGGCTCGGTCAAAGAAGAAGAAAAAAAAGAACATAATTATCGACACGAACTGTGAGTTAATATAATAATTATATATCTAAATATTAAATAATTTTAGAATAAAACTTTGTTCCTTGTTACAGTTTGATAACAAAATTCTGTTGCCGGACTAGATATAGATGGTGGATTTTATTTTAACTTGACTTTAACTCTATTATTGAATAATTCGACTAATGAAGCAATTAATTTTGCCCTATTATATGTTGCACAATATATAAACGTATTATCGTGCGTGACTTAATTTTCTTAAATTAACGAATAGGTACCAAACGTAAATATAAATTCTCTTGACTTATTGGTTCGACTTATTTTCTTCTGTCGTGACCGTGAGAGGGGTGCACCTTAACCCTTTCTAACCACGCCTTGGCCACCGTGATGACCGCGTCATTGGGTTTAAAGATATCATTGATGCAACGAGGGGACAGCAATCCTGTGTTTCAAAGTTTCCTCGACATGGCCCCCGCGAGGGGTGCTGATAGTGCTCTAGCCTAGGAACTCTTGCTTAGGGAAGGCTACTGTCAGATGACATGTAAGGGGCGATACACCATACATGTCTTCTAATAGTAAAAAAAAAGTCGCCTGCGCCGCTTTTTAAAATACGTGTATGTGGTTGTGCGATGCAATTAGACGTGTGATTGATATAATGAAATAATAATTCTCGCGTAGAATTTTATTTTTAGTATGATTCATAATTAATAAAATGGTTATTTATCAAATAATATGCTATTACAAAAAGGGGTCGCGATCATTGTTTCATTTTCAGATGACTCAATAATTCAAGTGGATTTTTTTAAACATACACAACATCGCTAAAAAATACAGGGAACGGGACGACTGGCCTCCGGACAATTGGACGCCGCACTGTCGTAGACACATGTAGACGAGGTATTTTAATCATTTTCTATCTACTACTTAGTAGTTTGAATTCATTTTACTCTTAACATAATGTATTCTTTATCGCGGAATGAGAATTAACATGCCTAAGGCTTTATATACAATAAAAAACTCTTTTTTCGTTGGAACTTAATCATATGCACGATTAAATCATTGTTTACGTCTGCATATTTACATTCTTACTAACTATTAAATCATAATATTTAAGTATAAATAATAATATTGGATATTTTTTTTTAAAGTACCTATAAGTACCTAACGTCTATTTATTTTTGAATTCCGTGGCGTCCAGTTGTCCAGTGCCAAATCGTCCTAGACCCAAAATACATGGTCCTTAATATTACCTTGCCGAACCCTGAGGTTCCTCGGAATACCATTTTGAGAACACACCACACTACCCTTAACCTTAGAACATTCCGGCCTGGGGCTCGCTTCAAAAGATGGGGGACATGGTGATCAACACGGGAAATCCTCTTTGTGGAACGTTGCTGCAAAGTTATAACATTATTTTGTTTCTTTTGAATTAATTAACAGTTTACTTAACAAAAACTATTTAGAATCAAATAAAAAAAATAAGTGCGCACGTCTAAATTGTATATTTTAGATTCTGACTACATCACTTCCCAACCTACCGCAATAAAAGAAGGCTTTCACGGCGTTTGTCTTGTAAAAACCACTCAGCCACGAGTTCGATCAAAATTTCGGAGCATCATCTCCGTCAAAACGGACCCACCGTTCTGAGAAACACTTAGTGAGGCAGATAATATAACTTTGATATTGGACTATCCTACACAATATAATTTACAAGTAACAGTTTTTAATTCGTATGGAAATTCTGTAGCTTAACTCCATTTTAAACTTATATGAAAACACAAAAATATTTCAATGTTACGTACTGTTATTAATTATTGATATATTATCTTAGACCTACTTCGGTATCTCGGTATAATCATTGGTTGTACCAAGCTAACTCTTTCATATAACTATATGCGTTGTATGAAAATCCACCTGTAGTCTCACACGTGAAAGTAGGGTGACTTCGTTGGGCAGGCCATGTCTCAAGGATGGAAGACACCAATCCACCAAAGAGGCTTCTCTTCAACAGGCCAGAAGGGAAAAGGAGGGTTGGGAGACCTAGACTGCAGTGGCTGGACTGTATAGAAAGAGACACAGCATCCCTGAGACTAAGGCGGAGCTTGCGGGAGACAGACGAGAGTGGAGACGTTTCCTGGAGGCGGTTAAGACCCACATTGGGTTGTATTGCCGATGATGAATGAATGAATGAACTCTTTCATTCTGTACGTTCCTTTCATAAATTGCACACAAACAAATTAAAAATGGTGTTAATTAACTATTATTCCGTTAAATTTATTATTCAAATAAATGATTCAATATTAAAATACAACTACCTTTCTCCAAATTATAAAGTCTGTCTCCAGAGTTTCGAGACATTTGTACTTTGAGGACTCTCTGCTTTGATAATGGTGGTAGATGTCGGTCATCGTTTGGTTAACAATCTGGAACAGTGAATAAACATAATATATAATCAAAGAAGTAATGTAGTCGCTGATTTGTATACGCTTGAGGAACTAAAGTAAATATTTACATAATAATACAGGACTCCTAGGGACTAAGATTCGTATTGCTGCTTTCATGAACCTTCTTATATTTAATGTGTCAATCAAGTTCTACTATCATCAGCCTGAATCTATCCACTACTGGATGAAGGCCTCTTCAAGCTGCTTCCACTTATATCGGTCCTGTGCATTGCGTTGCCACATACTTCCGCAGAACTTTATCATTTCATCGATCCAGCGGCCTCTAGGTCTACCTTGCGGACGTTTTATACTTCTTGGATACCCCAATATGATGACTAGATTTGTCCAACGATTGTCTCTTCTTCGAGCTATGTGTCCAGCCCATCTCCATTTAAGGCTTTTAATAAACTCTATTTATATAATCATACTAATATTATATAAACTAATCAGTAAGTTGTCTCTAGTTGTCGATAATCAGCACTTCCAGATCTTTCTTAGAACCATCACCTAACGAAGCACTCCATCTTCTTTCAATTCATTTACACTCGTTAGGCCTGATATACTATTTGCCGTATTAGTAAATATTTGATATGGTTTATATCTCTACTATTGGATAATACACGATCACTGTGGCTATTTGATCAACATTTTTTAAATCTTCTTTTCTCGTTTCTAGTGAGGATTAGTGAGTATACTGTAGTGGAGGCTTTGGTAACATCTATTAAATCTAAAACTATCATTCCAATCTTCTAAATTATATTTCCCAGTAATTATTTTTCTTTCTTCTTTTTCTCCTAAGAATCAATAACTCAGGTCAAGCATCGATGACTACCATATCTCCATGTATTAATATCTACAAAATTAAGCCGAAATTGGCTTCTGACAGTCTTATAAAAAGGAGTTGACTGCAACACAGGCAAATATATTTGTGTTTTAAATGTCCAAAACCAGGCATACACCAGGGGTACAACGAACATCGTACATATGCTCAAATTTCGAAAATTTAGGAATCATGTATAAAGCTTGGCTATCATCATTTGCATTGGGACCAGCAAATAATTAGCAGTCTAAAGTAACACCTCTCGCTGCGTACAGAATAAATATTGTAAACTGTACGTTGTTTGTATTGATCTGTAAAATATAAACCGTTCTCCGCCCAAATTCCTGTATACCTATTGGATTTGACATCCTCCAACCTTAACAGTAAAAACCTTAACCCAAAGCAGTGGCGAAAGGTGGAGGCAGGCTGTTAAGATCCGCCATAA
Source organism: Rhyacophila brunnea (assembly GCA_022495005.1). Taxonomy (NCBI): domain Eukaryota; kingdom Metazoa; phylum Arthropoda; class Insecta; order Trichoptera; family Rhyacophilidae; genus Rhyacophila; species Rhyacophila brunnea. The sequence goes on along the minus strand of JAGYXB010000568.1, from coordinate 1,860 downwards.
ACGGTCCATATTAAACTCTGTCAGTTATAAGTATTCGTTTTCATTGAAAGAAAACTACAATTTATAGTGTTAGTTAGTTTTTAAAATTCAATTAAACCCTGCGAAACTAAGCCATGATAGATAATAATCCAAAAATACGCATCTATCTATAAAATATCTAAAATTCTGCAATTAAATCATAATATATAACTATGGATATTTTATAGATATTTTGTATCTATTATAATAAATTATATAATGTTTGGTTAAAAAATAGCCAACAATATGTGTAATATGCATTTTTAATCTAAGGAAAATAATACCTATGAATGAAAATGTGTATGTGTACACAATTTCTTTATATCGCCCAAAATATACCAAAATATTATGGTTTGGTTTAGGCAGGGTTTCATTGATGTTTAAAAACTAGCACCATCAGCTGTAAATCAATTGTAGTCTTAGTTCAATGAAAACAAATACGTATGACTAACAAAGTTTAATGTGTACTATTTATGGCGAATCTTAACAGCCTACCTCCACCCTTCGATTTTTTTTCTTTTATTTTGTTAACTATCAATTCATAGTGGAACTGCATTGTGTTGTTGTTTAATTTAATAAAACGCAATTTTTTTGTAGTACTTATTCCACTTTTAATCAATAAATTAGGACCGGTTTCGTCCGCCTCAGAGGGACATTTTCAACTGAATCATTGAAAGTCATCATCAAGTCAAAATCATTCAGTCGAAAACGTCCCTCTTAGGCGGACGAAACCGGTCCTAATTTATTGATTAAAAGTGGAATAAGTACTACAAAAAAAAATGCTTTTTATTAAATTAAACAACAATCCACCCTTCGATACTGATACAAAGGACTGTAAAGAAAAGGGGTGTAGTTTTTATTCAGCAGTGATGATAATATAATTATCGAGTTATGTCTTTAAATCCCTAACGCGCTTCACAAAGCTAACAGGAAAAAACCATAATGCAACAATAGACTCTATATAGGTGAAAAAGTCAATAGACATTACGCCCAGTCGGCCCCCAATCTCAATCCATCACGTCTTCTCATCCAAGAATCAACTGTCACATCAAAACTGGCGCAGACGCGTGCGCGCGATCCGACAGCGACTCGTGAGCGGTTCCGCCTACGTTGAGAAGGCATGCATCTTCGCCTGTAATTAGTCGCCTGGGCGTCGTAGGGCGGACAGATTCGACTATGAAATTCACAGTGCCGTGTGATACCTGCTATGAATTGATTTGCCGCCACAATTCTGCGCGAAAGTTGTGATTATATTGAGATGCATGTCGCGTACTGTCACGCTGTCACGGCGACAAGTTTAGTCTACGGTTTAGTCATTTTGCAGAATATTTTGAACGAACACGATCTCTGTACAGACCTACAAACTTATCTGTAGAATGGCCAAAAATGGAACTACTGTCCGATAAGAATATCTAGGCAATAACCGAAAGTCGCTGGAGTTGAAGTACGATTAACTAAATAGAAGGGGCTTGTTAATTCACAGTTTTAACACGTGGACAACTCGTCGATAATCGGAATTCGTTGGAGTTGAGTGCGGTTAAAAGTAGAAAGTTTTAGCACGTTGGCAAGAAGATCTTGTTCGACAGTACGAACTACCGTAGGAGGCCATTTTGAAAATGTCATTCGAATCTCAGATTTTGTACAGTTACGAGTCTTGATTGGGTAGTTTTTGACAGTGGCTCCCCCATCTCGTTCTTCAGATAAGTTTGTAGGTCTGTAAATTCAATGATGAAGTAACCTAGTAACGAGTATCTGTAAATTCAATAATATTTTGAACGGAACCCAACTCGCAGACCATAGATAATAGACAACATTCTTATAGAAAATACATAGTGCCAACCG